>JAQZBX010007999.1:0-22360 GCA_029593785.1 Cabassous unicinctus | reverse complement strand
TAGGAATGGGCACATGCCCATGGAATTCACTGGTCTTACCATGTTACCCATCACCCTGAAGCAGCTGGATTGATAGAATGGTGGAATGCCATTTTGAAGACTCAATTATGGTACCAACTAGGTGGCAATATTTTGCAGGGCTGGGACAATGTTCTCCAGAAGACTGTGTATGCTCTGAATCAGCGTCCTCTCTATGGTGCTGTTTCTCCCATTGCCAGGATTCATGGGTCCAGGAATCAAGGGGTGGAAATGGGAGTGGCACCACTCACTATTACCCTTAGTGACCCACTAGGAAAATTTTTACTTCCTGTCCCTGCAAACTTAAGCTCTGCTCATCTACAGGTTTTAGTCCCAAAAGGAGGAGTGCTGCCACCAGGGAACATAACAATGATTCCATTGAACTGGAAGTTAAGACTGCCACCTGGCCACTTTGGGCTCCTCTTACCTGTGAATCAACAGGCAAAGAAGGGAATTACTGTACTGGTGGGGTGATTGATCCTGACTATCAAGGGAAAATAGGACTACATCTACATAATGGGGGTAAAGAAGAGTTTGCCTGGAATGCAGGAGATCCTCTAGGGCGTCTCCTAGTACTGCCATGCCCTGTGATTAAAGTCAATGGAAAATTGCAATAAACCAATTCAAGCAGGACTAACAATGGCCCAGAATCTTCGGGAATGACAGTTTGGGTCACCCCACCAGGCAAAGAACCACGGCCAGCTGAAGTGCTTGCTGAAGGTAATGGAAACATGGAATGGGTAGTGGAAGAAGGTAGTGATAAATATGAACTTCGACCACGTGACCAGTTACAGAAACGAGGACTGTAATAGTCATGAACCCTTCTTCCTTGTTTCATTATGAGTATGATTGTATATGTACACAAAATGAATTTCTTGTTTTCTTCCCTAACCTTTTCCCCTATTGTATGAAAAGTTGTATTAATTCCACATCATAATATTTAAGGATGTCAAGTTTAAGAGTGACTATTACCTAAGGACTTGCACCCTATTCTGTGGGGAATTTATTTGTTTCCGGTTGTACACAGGGGAGTTGAACATTGTTAGGCAGACATATATATGTATGCTTGTCTGTTATTGTTTTTACTTAGAGACTAAGTATGGTTTAGGGTAATGTGTATGACTGCCGAGTTGACAAGGGGTGGACTGTGATGGTTAGGCTAATATGTCAACTCCGCCAGGTAATTGTGTCCAGGTGTTTGGTCCAGCAAGCACTGGGTTAATTGTAATACAAGAGCATTTATGGACTTCCATCACCAGTGAGTTTACTGCATGGATGGCTGATTACATCTGCATCAATCAGGGAGATTGCAGCAGCAATGGGTGATGCTTTTATCCAATCAGTTGAATGCCTTAAAAGGGGAAGTGATTTCAACATTCAGAGAGAATTTCCCAGCTCGTTGTTGGACAGCCAACTTCTCCCAGAAACTCATCAAGGACCTTTCATTTGACTTTCATCGGAGCCCCTGCCTGCGGAACTTGGACTTGTGCATCCCCACGGTTGCGTGAGAGACTCTTTTAAAATCTCATATTATTGAGAGATATCTCCTGTTGATTCTGTTTCCTGAGAGAACCCTGACTAATACACTGTTGATAGAGGGAGAATAATCATCTCTTAGGCATGACTGAGTGCTGTTTGGCAAAAGTAGGATTTCTCACCAAACAGTGCATTATCTGGCATGATGTCAGAAATCACATCCTCTTTAGTCTCATTCTTTTGGGTCTTGAAAGCTTCTAGATGCTCATATTAAAATCAAAATAGCATTTTCACAGTAAAATTGGAAGTATTCAGCAGCCAACACCTTAGCAACAAAAAGTAGTTTATGATGTGTTGACTGTAACCCTGTATAAAAGGTTGCCATAAAAGACTGGGCTCCTCTACTTCTGCCTAAATGTACTCTGACTTGTGCTGGATGGCTTGTACTAGCACAAACTACTTGGGAAACCTACTCTCCTTTCCATGCACAAACAAATAGGCCAACATCAGGAATTTGAGGTTTTAAAAATAATTGTTGTCATGACTGTTCTGTAGGCTCACAACTACTCTAATAAAAAAAATGGGAAAAAATTATTGTGGATTCTTAATTCAGGACAAGTGCAGAAGAGAGATTTCCCATCTGCTGCCCCGTTGCAATGGCCTACATTTATTCTGGTGAGTGACAGGGATTTGGTTGGGAAATTCATCTCCAGGTTCTCACTGAAAAGAAGCTGGAGTTATGTCTCCCCCAAATGTTAATCTGAGTTGAATCTTTATATAATCTTTCTCATGCCTTTTCCATTCTCTGCTGAAAACAGAAGCAATCTAATTTGAGTTATCAAGAGTGCTTATGAGGTATCAACCTGTAACAAGGTAACATCATCTCAGTACTATTGCAGGGGTGGAGGGAGTAGAGTAGAAGTCAGATGATTTGGTGGTGGCTGTGTTTATGCTCATTGTAAAAACCATGAGTCTTGCCAGATGTTAAATAAGTGATTAATAAACTATAGACAAATCTGACAGATTCCAGGCCTGACCAAGAAATTGGCAATGTAACAGATAATCTGGTCTTACTATCACTTCAGGATGTGAATTTTTTAAAGCAATCTTCAAAAACACTTATGATTTAAGCAGTTATTTATTCCCTTGAAAATTTTGCTCTATTCTCAGCTGCCAGTAAATCTATGTAGGAGAGGCAAGGTTGTGGAAGGGGTAGGATGGGGCTTAGGGAGCTGAGAGGAGAAATGGAATGGATAGGAAAAACAAGTAAAACACATAATGGTACTGCCAGGAAGTTGAATAAGGGGAAAGGGAGGAATCTTTCCTTGTTTTGCACCTCCAGGTAAACCTATATCACATTCTATTTAAGTTAGCTTCTTACTTGATTGTGTCTCCCACTATATTATAAACTCCATTAGGACAAGGACTTCCTTTTTGGATGTCCGTATTATATTCTCAGGGCCTGGCACAGTACCTGGAATATAGTAGTTGTTCAAATGAAATTTCTTAGATGAGTAACTGGACATATATAAGGATTGGACACACATAAGGATAAGACAAGCCACAATGCCTTGGGTGGAAAAGTATGGATAAACGAAGCAGAAAATTGGTCTTTGATACTTTCTCATGTCCCCTTTCAATTGGATCTTTCCTAAAGAGGTACAGGGTTAGGGACCGGGTGCAGCTCATTTGGTTGAGTGCCTGCTTCCCACATAGGAGGTCCCAGGTCGGAATTGTACCTTCTCCACCCGCAAGTAATGAGCCCTGTGGAAATCTCCCTTCTGACCCTAACTCTTATTTATCCGTAGGGTCATCACTCCTTCATCTATTAGATGACTCCTAAGCTGGAAGTCCCCACAATAGCACCCATTGTGGTTGTACCCTATATTTCTCATACATTTTTACAATTCATTAGTTTTATACTCCAATTTCTCAACCTTGATACTAAGGCACAACTTAATTGACCAAGTGACTGTGTAGTAAAGTAACTACAGATTAATGTATGTATTTACAGTAAAGCCTAAGTTAGCAAGAATTCAAAGTAATGGGTATTATTATTTGGGTTCTTGGGTTTGGGTTACCCAGAAAGTTTTTGTTGTCCAACAAATCTTTAAAAAGTTGACCAGATTGCTTTTCTGCCTTAATTAATGAAGGATAATATATTTGAATCTGTCTTTGATTATTGAGAAAATAGTTTTCTTCATTGAAGAGAATGCTTTTAGCATAAAAAAGCATTTATGCAAAGCACATGTCCCCATTCAATATTTCCCTGACTTTTAAAATCTGTATCCCACTTTGACAAACACCATGCAACTCTCTTCATGATCTTTTAAATTTTCAAATAAACTCCACCACTAAAACCAGATCAAAGCAGTAAGACAAAGCGCCACCTGTTTTTTCTTCAAACACCATGCTGCTCTTCTCTTTACTCCTTTGGGAAGTTTTTTACAGTATATGATTTGATCTCCATATCAATTACCTGTAAAATGAACTGAAGATATGTTATCCTTTCCACTTTGCAGTTGAAGAGGCAGGAGCGCATGATTTGAACTGACTTGACCAAGGATCCACCACCAGGGCATTATGTGAATATAGGACCCAGGTTTATAAATTTATGCTCTTGCCTGCTTTGATTCCTAATAACTGAAGGGGAATTAAAGATGAAGGGTTGAATGAAATCTTTCCCACTACAATTATGAGTGTCAATACTGAGACATCTTCTGGAAACACCTTTCTTTTTTCTTTTTTTACTTTTATTTAAAAGCAAAAATTCCTACATTGACTGTTTTTTCTCATATTCTTTTTTTTTCTCTCTCTCTCACACAAACAATTCAGCTTAATGAAGGAACCTGGTTAGTTACATTTTTACCATTTATAGTTAAGAAACAGCCTTTTCGAAAAGAATTGATCCTTTGTGATCATGGCCAGCAATCCTACTAGGTCTGAGAAAATGAGAATAAGTTACCTTAAGGACCTGACTTTTCTTCCCCAAACCAATGTGTAAGAAATATAAAGAAAAATCTGTAAACAAAACTGTTTAAGCAGCTGAGATTCATAATATGCATGAAGATGACCACATAAGTGGAAAGCAGTCCAAGATCCCTTATGAGGGCATGTTGAGGAGTTGAAACATTGTCCATGTTCCTAAGAAGCAGAGAATATAATGCACTCCCAATTTAGAAAGCTTATCTCAAGAGAATCTACAGTACTCTGCAGAATAACAAATTCATATTCTTTCCCTTCTTGTGGGGATTCTGTGTCCTGTTTTGGCTGAGAAAAAAATGGACCCTTCTCTGGAGTCATTGTGGGCTCCAGTTCTCCTAGTGACCCCCTTCCCATGATGTCCTGTGCAAGCATTGCTAAAATTCTCAGAGATGATGTGTGTTGTGAGAGTAGGAGGGAAAAGGAAAAGCTGGACAAAAAGATAAGGATGGAAATAGGTTGATGATTGAAAATATTATGGAGTTAAGAATGGAACAAAGTTTTTCAACACCACCTGGGAGAAGTGTTAGGGGAGAGTCCATTTTTTTTTTTTTTCACTTTTTCTGCCACTGTTTTTAATTGTAGGTTCTCCCAAAGAGATCTCATTAGAAGACCCCATTTCATAGAAGCTTAAATATTTCCATGATTTATCCTATTGTTTATGTGAAGGGAGATTAATGAGCATTTGTTGAATGCTAATGAAAAGTGACACCCAATATTTATTGAGTGCTCATTAAATGCCAGGAAATTATGCCAGACACTTTACCTGCATTGTTTTGTTTCATTAATTCTTACAATAATTAAAAGAGGTAAGTATTATTATTCTCATTTTACAGCTCAGGAATCTTAGGCTCATAGCATTTAACTAACATTGCTGTAGTCATATAAACAATAAAAAGCATCTATGAAATTCAGACCCTGGCTTGCCTGACTCCATAGTTCGTTCTTTGCCTTCTACACTTAAGCTTCTCACACTGCTGTATAGGTGCCCAGAAGCAAGCTGTGATGTACAGGCTATGTCATAAGGTGGGTGCATCTCTCAGAATAGCAATTCTCCTTGAGATTTGGGAGAAGAGGTTTTGAACTTTTGAGCTCCTGCATTTTTTCCAAAAAATTTGCTTTTACATGTTGCTCAATCACGTTTTATCCAGTAAAATCGGACAGTTGAAAAAAATGTATGTGTAGCAATTATAAAATTGGATAATTTATGTTTCAGTAAATTCAGCGGTAGCTGTGCTAAGAGCATGTTTTTGGGAGTGAAAAGAGCTTATTGCAGGGCCATGTACTTAGGAATCAGTCCAATGATATAAATGAGAAGAAATTGAAATTCCTGGCATAGCTGGGCAGAATCAAAGGCTGATTTTCTGAAACATTGAATTATTCCCTTACAGATGACCAGGTTTTCTTCTTTCATTAAACATTGGCTCCCACTAAAACATAAGCTCCCTGGGAGCAAGGCTTTGTGCCTACTTTGTTTCACTGCTCTATCCCCAGAACATTGCTTTGCATACAGCATACATTCAATAAATATGTTGAATGGGCTGAATGAATTGATCTTATACAAGCTTTTAACAAAACTGTTCAACATCTTTCCACAGCTGTATTTCACCAAATGCTTTGTTTATAAACAAAAGATTATGCTTAATCTCATTTCTCTTTGCAAGGAGTTTCCTGAAAACAAAAGAAGACTAAAAATACTGTGATGGGAATTTTACTATCATTTTCCATTGCCCTTTTATAATTAAACTTCTTAACTGGCAAAATGGATCAATGGTTGAAATTAAGAAGTTTGAATATGATTGAAACTGGTGAAAACATACAATATAATGAGAGAAATGCAGAAGAACTCAACAACACAGGGAGTGGAAATATATATCATTATCCCTTAGACTCCCCAAAATGATCCTGAAACCCCTTAATACCCCTAATTATAACCAGTTAGTAAGATAAAAAGCAGTAGTAATAAAACTAAAACTTGCATGACTTTTTAATGCAGGAGGATGGGGAAATGGCAATTTTAAAAATGAGATGTTAGGTTGAAAAGGGAAGTTTAGGGTCATGTATGTCACTAGAAGGAAAGCTGGAGGATGAAACATGGGTCTGTATAACATAGTGAACCCTGCTTTGGACGATGAATGTGGTTAATAGTACAAATATAAGAATGTTCTTCCATGAACTAGAGCAAATGTACATCACTACTACAAGGTGTTAAAAATAGGTTAGTATATAGGAAAAAATACACCTAAGGAAAACTATGGACTATAGTTGGCAGTAATGTTTTAATATCCTTTCATCAACTGTAACAAAGATGCCACACCAATGCTAAGTGTCAGTAATAGGGAGTATAAGAGGTTTGGGGTTTTTCTTTTTGGAGTAATAAAAATGTTCTAAAATTGATTGTGGTAATGAATGCAAACAGTGATTGTATACTCGGATGGATTGTATGGTATGTGAATAAAACTGCTTTTAAAAAAAGAGAGAGGGATGTTATATACCACATTGGGTGGAGTAAGAGTGGGAATGTAAGGATGAAAAATTCATCTCAGAAAAGAAACTGTATTTTATCTAATAAAATATTAATATCTATTAATAAATGACAATAGTAGGCAAGATTTGGGACAGTCTAAAAAGGGGAGATAGTGATGGAGAGTTGCACTGTTCTACACAATAAATAAAAAGTGTGCTCCCCAAGATAGAAAAGTTATTCTTATGTAAACCGATTTTTGGTTTCTTTGATCTGTGCTCCCAAAATAGGAAAAGTTGGGGCACAAAGGGTTGAGAAAGAGGAGCCAGCAGCGGACTCTCCAGTGGAGAAGATGATCCTCAAGCTGTGAAGACCCAGGAGCAAGGAGAAGAGCGAGTTAGAGAACTTCTTGAGCGATGCAGGCCGGTATAAACAGGGATGATGACGTCTCCCCAGTTTAGAGGCCATTTACTTGTTTTTCTTACCTTTGTGAGCAGGATTGGAGCTCCAAAGCAATGCTCAGTGGCGGTGGTGAGAGTGCGTATTCTTGCACCATTCACAATCTTAAGCCTTCAGTGTTTCTCCAGTATGGTGTTAGATGTCGGTTTTTCATTGCTGGCCTTTGACAGGTTGAAGAAATCCTCTTCTAGTCCCAGTCTGCTAAGAGTTGTTATCATGAATGGATGCTGAATTTAGCCAAATGCTTTTCCTGTACCTTCCGAGGTGTTTTTACAGTTTTTCATTTTTGCTATGATTAGTGAATTACACTGATTTAACCCTCCTTGCATTTCTGGAAAACTCACTTTTGGTCATGATTTATTGTCCTTTTTACATTTACTGGATTCAATTTCCTACCGTTCTGTAAAGGGATAGTATTTCCCAATTTTATTTTCTTCTAATGTCTTTGTGCAGTTTTGATATTAGGCTCTTCACAAAATGGGTCAGAAAATGTTTTATCTGCTTCTCTTTCTGGCAGTGTTTGGGTAGAATTAGTATTATTTCTTCTTTAGATTTAAGTAGAATTCACCGAAGAAGCCATCTGGACCTGATGCTTTCTTTGCAACAATTTTTTTTTACACTATTAAATTAATTACTTTAATGGATTTGTTGCAGCAAAAACGAAACTTAGACGATGAGAAAACCCAAGCGGCAGTCGAGGGGCGGAGGAAAAAAGTTTTATTCCGTGCGGGCCTAGAGGAAAGTCAAGTCTCCAAATTCTGAGCGCCCTGTCTTGTCTTTCCTAAATTTAGATAGGGACTTCAAGTGGGCAAATTCCTAAGCAAGTGGGCAGGCAGGGGTTACAAAAGCAAAAGGTAGGAGTTTAGCTTATCTTCCTAAAGCAGAGGGCTATTAGGGAGGAAAAGAGTCATTATCTGTTTAGAGTTGTAAATTCCAGTTGAAAGGGACAGGCAGGGAGTGCTTATCTTTCTACAGATGTGGATTCCAGGGAGAAAAGGGAGGAAGGGAGAAAGGGATGAGGGGTGCTTATCTTCCTAAAGCTGTGGGTTTCTGCTGGGGGAGGGGGGTGGTTAGGGCACTTCTTTTATCAGATTAATTTGAATTGAATGGATTTAATATAGGTTTAATTAATTTAATGGATATAGGACTAGTCAGATTATCTACTTTTTATTGAGGGATCATTGTTAGTTTGTGTCTTTCTGGTAATTTTTCCTTTTCATCTGAGTTAAATGTCAGCAAACTATGGCTCATGGACTGGCCACCTGCTTTTGTAAATAACATTTTATTTGAAACACAGGCACATCTATTCATTTATGTATTGCCTATGGCTGCTTGCATGCTATAATAGCAAAGTGGAATAATTGTGAAAGAGACTGTATCACCAATAAGACTAGTATGTTATCGGCTCCCCTGAGTTGGTCTTTTCGTTTGTTTGCTTGTTGTTTGTTTTTTTGTTTTTGTTTTTAGGAGGCACTGGGCACCAAATCCAGGACTTCCCATGTGGGAAGCAGGCACTCAACAGTTTGAGCCACATCAGCATTACAATTTGACCCTTATTTATAGTTTCCTTTACATCATGGAAAATTTACACCTCTTCATGCATACTATGCTGCTTTTCCCTCTATACCTTTTAACATATTTATCATCATTATTTTACAGTCTTTGTCTGGTAATGACAACTGTCTTATTCTGTTAATTGCATTGTCTCTTAACAATAGACTAATTTTGTTCTTGCTTTTTATGTGTGTCTCAGAATTTTCCATTGAATACTGGATTATGTAAATTAAGGGTAGTTACTGAGTAATAGGCACATCTTTTGTTCTGCCAGGCTCTGTCTAGTCAGGAGTTGAGTAAGTTTGAATTTGTTGCTGCTGTACTTACCTTCAGTACCCTGGCTTCAATTCTCCCAGTGTGTTTCCCGTGTTCCTGCACCACCATCAGCTATCAGCAGGACCTGCACAACTTCATCACAAAGTCCTTATTGACTTCATGTTCTTGCCCTTCTTCACTAGTGAACTTCAGTTGTTTATTACTCAGAAAACACCACTGTTGGGCATGGGGGAGGAGATATTATTCTTAGTTCTCCTGGTCCATTCTCAGATTTTTCCTTAGGCTCTAGTGGCAGGAAAGTTTCCTAACCATACTCTCTACCCACCCAAGCCCCCATGGCTTATAGACATTCTTTCTATGAGAAAGGGGTTTTAATAAGCAGGCAAAGTGTTACTATGCCATTGAGAGAGGATCTTTCAGGTCTCCTAACCCACTATTTCTCATGAAAAACCTTGTCTGAGGTTCCCAGAGATTCTGAGCACTCAACCTTTAAGAGTTCATTAACATTTTAACTTCTTTTTTCTTGCCCACTTTTTATTGCAGCTGCCTCAGAAGGAAGGAAAGAAGGAAGGAAGAGAGAGAGAAAGAGACAAAGAGACAGAGAAAGAGAGAGAGAGAGGAGAGGGAGAGAAAGAGAGAGAGGAGAGAGAAAGAAAGAAAGAGAAAGAAAGAAAAAGAAAAGAAAAAAGAAACAATTAATGTGTCCCTTTATCTTCAGAGTACTTTGTCACCTTTTACAATTCAGTTCCCCTGGTTGACATATGACCTCAGCTCACTGATGGGCTCAAGAAAAGTAATGAATTTGTAGATTATTTAGCTGTTTCTCATTGTTAGTGTAGAAGGGAAGTTCTATTGTGGCTTTCAACATCCTAAATGGAAACATAACTCCCCATAATATTTTAGGAATTAAAAAAATTCACAGACATGCTAAAAAAGAAAAAAAACATAATGATGAAAACATGTCAAAGGGACACAAGAGCCATCTGAAAGAGCTCCCAGTGGCCAAAGCTGGAATAATTTTAGCAACAAAATAAACAAAGTAGTATTGGATTAAAATCCAAAGTATAAAATAAATGTTCATGAGTCCATACTGATATAAATAAATGTTCAAATAAATAAATAAATGGGAAAGAAGAGACAAATTTCCCATGCAGAAAATTTCAAATAATTTATGTAGATATTCTGCCCTCAGAAAGGTATAGCATAATACCCACTCCTTAAACTGCACATAGTGACTTCCAGAATGAGTAGGAGGAGGAAAGTAAATTTACAGTGGAGAAGCCTGACAAACACTACCTCAGCCAGGTGATGATGGTCAACATCAACAGTGATAAGTTATATTGAAAGTATGCAATGAAAATGATGAAAATGTTACTTTAGTTCTGCGATCTTCCTCCCCAAAACCCATAACTCCAGTGCAATCATGAGAAAAACATGAGCCAAACCTAAACTGAAGAATAGTCTACTAATGTCTGACCAGTACTCCTCAAAACAAGGAAAGTCTGAGAAACCATTGCAGTCAAGAGGAACCTACGGAGACATAACAACTAAATGTAATATGACTTCCATAGATAGGATCCTGGCATGGAAAAAGAGCATTAGGTAAAAGCTAAGGAAATTTGGATAGTATGGACTGCAATTAATAATATATTGATACTCATTCCTTAATTGTAACAAACGTAGCATTCTAATAGGGGAATATGTGAATGGGGTATACGGGAATTCTCTGTACTATCTTCACAATTTTTCTATAAATCTAAAACTGTACTGAAAAATAAAAGTTATTAAAAAATATAGATTTCAGGGAGTGGGTGTAGCTCAGTGGTTGAGCACCTGCTTCCCATGTATGAAGTCTTGGGTTCTATTCCTGGTACCTCCTAAAAAAAATAGGTTGAAATAGTGCATGAAAACATGTGTCAGTCTGGAAAGTAGAAATAATTTAATAAATGGAATTTATTACAAAGATGTTGGAGGACTGAAAAAAAAATATGAAGCCACTGAGGAACCAGAGATAATAACTGCAGCAAGCTACTACCACACATAAAGCTGGGGAAACAAAAGAAAGAGTTTGGGTTATCACAACCTAGAAGCTCAGCTGGAGAATCTTGAGAACCATTTGCTCAAATTCTTAGTAGAAGACATTGGCTGCTATTGCACTTCTGAGGGATGTGTGATGGACAGGTACTGGAAGCACCAAAAGAATCTGGAGGCTTGAATATATTACTGCTCTCGTGTAAACTGATTTTGTGGAGGCAAGACTGAAAAGAATAGCAAGTATAATAAAAGAGAGGAACTCTCCTTTCCCCTCTTTCTGCCTTTCAATCTCTCTAGTGTCCCATATTGGTAGAACCTAACAGTTGAAAAAGGATCACAGAGAAGACTATAGGATAGATTTTTAGGTATGAGACATAGCTTAATAACTGATAGAATCTACTCCTTTGCTTATTCAACACCCATATACACACTTCTACACGTATTTTAATTTCCATATATATATGTATGCCTTCTCCAAACTTTCTTGTCACCAATAATAAAATCCTGTTCTTTTCAAGTCCCTGATTACCCAGCCAAACTGTTAGCTTTTACCCAGTGAGATAGGCTAAATAATGGCCTCCAAAGATATTTATGCCCTAATCACTTTAACCTGTGACTATTACCTTACACAGCAGAGGGTACTTTTCAAATGTGATTTAAGATCTTGCAATGGGGAGATTTCCCTGGATTATTTGAGGGGACCCTAAATATTATCATAAGCATCCTTATAAGAGAGAGGCAGAGGGCAATTTGACTATAGGAGAGAAGGCAATGTGATGGTTATGGAGCAGAGATTGGGGTGCTGCATTTTGAAGATGGAGGAAGGGACCACAAGCCAAAGAACACAGGTGGCCACTAAAAGGTGAAAAAAGTCAAGGAAACAGATTTTCCCCTCAGATCCTCCATAATGAACCAGCCTTTCTGAAATGTTAACTTTAACCCAATGAAACTAACATATACATATGGGAGTCCCAGAAAAGAAAGAGAAAGAGGCAGAAAAATATTTGAAGAAATCAGGCCAAAACTTTCCAAATTTGATGAAAAACAGCCTACAAATCCATGAAGTTCAATATCAAGTAGGATAAACTCACACATATCCCCACGTAGGCACATCATAAACCAACTATCAAAGTGAAAGGCAAATAGAGAATGATTCATCACATTCAAGGGATTTTTATAAGATTAACAGCTGACTTCTCATCAGAAATCATAGAGGCCAGAGACAATGGGGCAGCATATTCAAAATGCTGTAAGAAAGATTGTCAATCAAAAATCCTATATCAAGCAAAATTATCTTTCAAAATTGAAGAAGAAATTAAAACATTCCCAGATAAGCAAAAAAATGAGAGAATTTGTTGCTAGTAGACCTACCCTACAAGAAATATTAAAGGAAGATTACAGCAGAAATTAATGAAGTAGAGAATAGAACAATAGAGAAAAATCAATAAAACCAAATATTTGTTCTTTGAAAAAAATCAACAAAATTGACAAACCTTTAAGTAATTGACCAAGAAAAAAAAAGAGAGGGCTCACCTTACTAGAATGAGAAATGAAAGGGACATTGCTATTGATCTTCTGAAATAGAACGATCATGAGAAAATATTATGAACAATTTTAGGCCAACAAATAAAATAACCTAGATGAAATGGATAAATTCGCAGAAAGAAACACACCACAACTGGCTTAAGAAGAAATAGAAGATCTGAATAGGTCTATTTCAAGTAAAGAGATTGAATTAATAAAGGCATACTTCAGAGATATTGTGGGTTCAGTTCCTGACCACCTCAGAAAAGAAAATATCTCAATAAAGTGAGTCACACATGTTTTGCTTTCTCAGTGCATATAAAAGTTATGTTTACATTATACTCCCAACAAACTTGCTCAACGCAAGGTTGCTACAAATCTTTAATATGTAAAAAATGAAATATGTGTGACACACAATAAAGCGAAGCATAATAAAATGAGGTGTGCCTGTAATAAAAAAATTTCCCACAAAGAAAAATGCAGGCCCAGATGGTTTCACTGGTGAATTCTACTGAATTTTTAAAGAAAAATTAATACCAATCACCAATTGTTCAAAAAATATAAGAGGAGGGGATGCTTCCTAACTTATTCTATAAGGCCACTATAACCTGACACCAAAATCAAAGCGATTACTAGAAAAGTACCCCATTACTCAGATTCCACAATTATCATTGTTGCGCTAATCTTGTTTCATCCATCACCCACATTTTTGTTTGGCTGGGGTTAAAGCAAATCCTAAACATCATATCATTTCACCCAAATTACTTCAATATGCATATCTAATTAATAAGGAGTCCTTTTCATAACTATATGTCATTAACACACATAACAAAATTGAAATAACTCCCCAATTTTATCTACTATCCAGTTCTTGTTCAAATTTCTCTGATTTTCCAAAGATGTCTTTTTGCCTTGGGTTTGTTGAAACAAGGTTCAAACAAGGTCAACATATCACATGCAATTGTTGTGATGTCTCTTAGGATTCATGTATTTTATAAACATTCCTTTCTCCTTTTGTGTTATGCCATTGATTTGTTGGAGAAACCAGGTCATTTGTCCTGTAACATGTCCCATACTCTGAATTTGGCTTCCTCTACATTTGTTGCAAAATTGTTAGATTTTCTAGAAGCTGGATTAGATTCAGGTTCAATTTTTTTAGGCAAGAATGCCTCGTAGATAATGTTGTATAATTCTTATTGCAATCACCTCAGAAGGCACATAATGCCTGTTTTCCCTCTTTTAATGATAAGATTGATCAGGGAGTTTAGTTACTGTCAGCATATTCCCTCTGTTTAAAGTTCCCTATCAATCTCTCACTTAATGGTTTTAGCAAACATTGATAACTGTTGGCTAGAACAATTATTTAAGTTGGAATGCCAAATTGTAATTTTCTAATTATTTCATTCCTTCTGCTTTAAAACTGGAATCCTTCCATTAAAAAATAATTTTTTTCATCAACTATCTTAAGATACAATGTTTATGGGAAAAATAGGAAAATTCTTGATTTTTTTCCCCTTTATTTACCAAATTTTCAGTGATGATTAGTGCTCTAGCACTTTCCAAAAGTGACCAGTGACTTTTATTTTTCAGATTGTAAATTCATGGATATTTATATACTTGATGTTTTAGTTTATTGTAGTAATTACTCTTTTTTGTTCTATCTTAGGCCAGTGTGAGCCCTTTCAAAGTGGCTCTTGGGTCTCCTAGAGAAGATCCTATTAGTCTTTGAAGTTTTCCTTGCTTTCTGGCATAACAAGGTGTCCCAGAACCATTTGGTTTATTCCTCTACAGAATTAGAAGGAACCTCTCATTTCTTAAGAATTCTGTTTCCTTTTAGGAGAAGAATGACTTACCAACAACTCTCTGTGTGTGGGTACTCTTTGCTCCTGGGTTGTCATTATTTCTGGCATTTGAAATGAACACAGCTAAAGAACATGTAAGATAAAGCATGTCATAATATTTCCTTTCTAAATTTAAGATTAGGGCACTGTTTCCTAAAACTTTTTTTTTTTTTTTAAAAAGATTTATTTATTTACTTGATCCATTTTAAAACCCCTCTTCCCCATTTGCTGTTTTGTGTGTGTGTGTGTGTGTCCATTCACTGGGCAATTCTCTGTGTCTGTTTCATCTCTTCTCATCCTCCTCCTCCAGTTTCCACCAGAATTCGATCCTGGAGACCTCTGATGTAGGAGAGAGATGTTCTGCCATCTGCGCCACCTCGGCTCCTGGTTTTCTGGAGCTTTCGGAGCATCTCGTCTTGTCTCTCTCCTTTTTACATCATCATCTTGCTGCATGGCTCCTGGGGCCTGGCGGCTCACCAGCACACAGAGCCTGGCAGCCCATGCGCCTTCTATATATATATATATTTTTTTTTATTTTACCGGGAGGTCCCGGGGAACGAACCCAGGTCCCTCCATATGACAGACGGACGCCCAACCATTTGAGCCACATCCGCCTCCTCCTAAAACTTGTTTTGCACACTTTGTTTCTTTTCTGTTAGTCAGAAAATCTAGAATCCTAATGACATTAGTATAATTACTTTATGTTTTATTCATCATTACACCTATAATTGTTTCTAAATAACAATAGTAAGTATTGTTGAATGCAGTTTAAGATTCCATTGTTGTTGTTCTTGTTCTTTTTTGCTCTTAGAATATATCTCACTAGAGATGGGGCATAATTTTCATTTCGGTATTGATAAGGAAAGATCAATTTAAGTATTACAATATGAAATGTACACACAATTGCCAGCAAAATAGAGAACTTCTTAAGTTACTGGAGTGATAATGTAATTTACCAAAACTTAATCAAACAAGCAAAGGTAAGGAAGGTGAAAAAGAAGAAAAACAATACAGCTTATAATTAATGAATATAAAATAAAAGCGAATGAATAAGATGAAGCATTTCAGTTTTAAAAAAAATTGAATGGATTGAATTCTTCAGGTAGATTCTGAGACTGATTTAAAATTCAAATGCTGTTATATGTTGTTTTTGAAAACCTAAAACTAAATGATAAAGAAAAAAAAGGAAAGGAATAGGCTAAGAAATGTCATGTTTAACACAAGCAAACATAAAATAAGAGTAGGACAGTAATTTCAGATAGAATGGAATTTATGGGCAATAGCAGTTTTGAGAAAGGAATTTTTATTGCTAAAATGTATAATCCAAGAAGATATAGTTATTTGTACTAAACAAAGAAAAAAATTACATAGAACTTTTGATAACAATTTCAGTCATAATAGGGTTTTTTAAATGTAACTCTTATTTTGACAACTAAATAGATGAAAAATAAATGATTTTGATCACACAATTAACAAGTGCAATCTAAGAGGAATATACACAACTTTGTCTATCCACTAAATCACAAATGAACGTTCTTCTTATGTGCCCATATGTTATCTGCGGAAATAATATGTGAATGATCACCAAAAAATGTGGCATATTGCTGCTTGTATCCCACTCAGTTCTTTCCTTTTTCAGTAGAAAGAGTTTTGGCTGGTACATTAGTTTCCTAGGGCTATTATAACCAATTACCACAAACTGGGTGACTTAAAACAACAGAAATTTATTCTCGCACAGTTCTAGAGGCTAAAAGTCCAAATTGAGGTGTTGGTGAGGCCATGCTCCCTCTAAAGGCTCTAGGGAAGACTCCTTCCTTGCCTCTTCCAATTGCTGGTAGCTCCAAGCATCCTTTGGTTCATGTCAGCATAACTCTAAGCTCTGGCTCCATCTTCACATGGCTGTCTTCCCTCTGCAACCCTAGGTCTGTGTACAAATTTTTCTCTTCTTATAAGGACACCAATCATACTGGATTTAGGATCCACCCTAACCTAGTATGTCTCTTCTTGATTACCTTTCCAAAGACCCTATTTGCAAGTAAGGTCTCATTCACAGAGGTAATGGGTGGGGAATGAAGGGTAAGGAGGATACAAACCAATCCACAATGTTTGGGCACATAACTGCTCATTTTAAAAGTACATATCCAAGCTTCACATGCACTAGGTGTAGTGACTACGTGACAAAATTCCAATTAATGAAATAAGAGTGGAAGTGATATGTGCCACTTCTTATTTCATCCTCTGAGGATCAAGCATTCACTTGCCCAATTTCTTTATTCCTTTTACAGATGTCTCGAAGATGGCAAGAAATGGAGCAGTTGCCTTGGATCAAAAGAGAGAAGCCTCATGCTGAGGGTGACAGGAACCCTACTAGCCCTAGATCACGTATTTCTAAATAATACACCAGAAACTATATTAGGCATTTCAGCTTAGTATATCTTTATCATAGCACCTAAGCCAGTACCTTAATCTTAGCAACCACAGTATCTTGCAACAACAACAAAAAGAAAAATGTAAAAACATGTTCCTAAACAATTTCTGAATCAAATGGGGAAATAAAATTGAAACTATTTTAATTACTGAGATAGTAACAATAATAAGAAATCTTTATTCACGGTATTTGAGAGAAGATTGAGGAAAAATGAAAACTTTGGGTTTTATATTTAAAAGAATATTAAAATTAATATTTTAGAAGTAAGATTAAAATAAATGAATTAAAAGGAACTAGTTAGAAAATATAATGGAAGAAATTAACCAATTAACATGCAAAAAATATAAAAGACTTAAGAATACATTTAAACAAAGAAGTACAAAATCTATGAGGAGAAAACTAGTGGAAAGACATAACATTTTCAGAAAGAAAGAGTCAACATCATAAAGATGTCAATTCCTCCTGCGCTAACCTATAAATTTAATTTGATTCCAATATAAATATCAAGAGAATTTTTCTGAACTCGACTAGCTTATTCTCATATTCATAGGAAAATCAGAAACAGAAGAGTAACTACAAATAATTCTGAAAAAAGAAGAAAAATGAAGGAAGGCTGCATCTACTAAGTTTTTATTTATATTATGAAACCTTAGTATTTAAAACAGTGTGAAATTGGAATAGGAATAAACAGATCCACAAAAAAGATAGAAAATCCAAAAGTAGGTAACACACACACACAAAGATGGCATAGAAAATCAGTGGAAATGGTGGATTATTCAATAAATTATATTTGGACAACTGGATGGTCAGCTGGGTGGTCAGCTGGAAAAATAATTTGATTCAAACGTCAAAGACTGCTGTTCTCTAAATCCATTTCCTCCTCCTCCTGGGCCACAGCTAGAGTATATTTCTCAGGTTCCCTTGCAGTTAGGAGCAACCATGTAAGTGGGTTTTAGTGAATGAAATGTAAATAAAATTGCACATAGATGTCCTTTAACATTTTGAAAATGATCTTAAAAACATGAAGGAAATAAAAATTACATCACAAAGTATGCATCACAAATAATTGACTCAAGAAGAGGCAGAAACCTAAAAACACCAACAATCATAGAAGAAATGGAATAAAAATATGCAAAAGATTTTGCAAGCAAGCGCTAGCTAATCTTCAAGAAAGAGATAACTTCTAGATTATTTTAATTATCACAAACACAGAAATAGATGGTAGTTTTCTCAAGTCATTTATCGTAGATTGCATTACTGCCCCAATTCTTCTTCCTGCTCTTCATCCTCACCGGCTGCCTTTCTTTCATGTTCCTAACTTTCAAGTTCCTCTTGCAAAAGAGGCAAGTATACTTCCTCACCTCTTGGCCCTGACTTGCTTTGGCCAATAAAATGAGGCAAATTTGATGGCATGTTAGATGCAAACCTAGGCTTCAAGAGACACTGTGTGTTCCTTTTGCCCTCTTAAACCCCTGCTGTCACCAAACACATTTTTAGCAAGTTCATTCAGCAGCATACTAAAACAATAACTCCAACCAAACAGGATCTATTCTAGGGTAGCAAAGATGATTCAACATTAGAATATCTCTCGGCATATTTAATTATATTAAGAGAGAACAATACATGAATATATCAATAGAAGTCCAAAAGGCACTTTATTAAATTCAGCATCCTTTCCTGATATTGAATTAAATTAGAATAGAAGGCCATTTTCAAAATATGCTTGAGAGTATTTACCAGAATTGTAGAGCTCAATATTATATCTAATCTTTTCTCATTTCTAGGTACACTCACTGCTTACATGAGTCCGTCTACGCTCTTGGCTGTAAAACCATTTAAATATGTCAATTTTCATATAAATATCTCAAACTCAGACTGCCTCCCTAAACCCCAGACATTTACAGCCAACTGCCTATTTGACATCCTGTGGTTGACCAAGTCCTCCCATCCATGAGTGCACTTGTTCCTCCTCCTCAAGAGATGGAGTCCTGTGACTTGCCTTGACCAATAAAATGCACTGAATGTGATGTTGTGTAGGTTCCAGGAAGAAGTTTCGTCCTCTTGGACCACTGACCCTCCATGTAAGGAAATCCAGGCTATCCTGATAGGGCAAATGGAAAAAAGTGAGACTTGTGGAGAGAGAGGCCTCATGGAAAGGACCGAGCCTCTACAGTCCACAGTTGGCATGAAAGGCTCTGACATGTGAGTGGGGCCATTTTGGAACTCCAAGCCCAGTGGAGCCTAGATAAAGTCACAAGGGGTTCAGACAAGCCGTCTCCACTGAGTCCTGTCTAAATTTCAGATCTACAGATCTCTGACCATGAGAAGATAAAACGATTGTCGGTTGAAACCACTAATTTATGGGCTAGCTTGGTATGCCACATACATGCACACTTATATGTCATTTAACATGTTCAAAGCTGAACTCTTAT
Source organism: Cabassous unicinctus (assembly GCA_029593785.1). Classification (NCBI taxonomy): domain Eukaryota; kingdom Metazoa; phylum Chordata; class Mammalia; order Cingulata; family Chlamyphoridae; genus Cabassous; species Cabassous unicinctus. Next base: position 2,872 of record JAQZBX010007999.1, on the reverse strand, counting down.
TCTGCTTCCCCAAACCTACTCTTGCACAGTCTTCTCCAACTCAGCAAATGTAAATTCCATTCTTCTAGTTTTCTCTTTTCTCAAACCCCATATCTAATCCTTCAGAAATCCTATCTGGTCTGCACTAAAAATGTATTGAGAATTAAACCATTTCTCCACTGCCCCTCCCTGTTCCAAGCTGACACCATCTCTTCCTCTGATTGTTGCAATGGCCTCCTAAGGTCTCCTTGCCATCACCCCTGTATGCCTTCAGTTTTTGATCAACAAAGCAAACAGAATAATTCTTTAAAAAGGTGAATCAGATTAAGCATTGAAGCATTTTGAACAGAGATATAATCTAATTTATATTTAAGCAGAGTAAAAGACAAATTCTCATAAAAGCCAATAAGGCCCTACAAAATCTGCACCCATCTCTGCTGAAAGCCAAAGACAAGGAGAAAATCTTGAAAGGAGCAAGAGAAAAATGACTCATCATTTACAAAAGAACTCTAATAAGATTAACAGCTGTTTCTTAACAGAAACAATGGAGGGCAGAAAACAGTAGGATAACATATTCAATGTACTCAAAAAAAACAGTCACCCAAGAATCCTAAATCCAGAAAAGCTATTTTTCAAAAATGAAGACACAAAAAAGACATTCCCAGATAAAGTAAAACCGAGAGAATATGTTGCTAGCAGATCCACCTTACAAGAAATATAAAAGGAAAATCTTCAACCTGAAAGCAAGTAACACCAGACAGTAATTCAAATCCACATGAAAAAACAAAGAATGCAAGAATAAGTATATCTAAAAGGCAATAGAAATACATATTTTTTCCTCTCTTCAATTAAATTATTTAAAAACTAATTGTATAAAGCTATATACATGTAAAATATATTTTTTGGGCCTGGAACATATAGAAATGTAATATATTCGCCAGTAACAACACAAAGGAGGTGGGTGGAAGCAAAGCTGTACTAAGCTAAAGAAATGGGTCCAGATGGTAACTTGAATCAACAGGAACAAATAATGAGAACCAGAAATTATAAATAAGAAAGTTAATACAATAAAAATTACAAATATATACTTGTTCTTCTTTCTCCTGTTAACTACTTTTTTTAGCAGTTTCTTTTTCTTTATTTTTTAATTGTGATAATATATATACAACACAAATCTTCCCATCTCAACCCCTCCCAAGCATACCATTAGCTGTTAGTTACTTTAATAGACATAATATAAATTATAACTATGTATTATTGAATTTTTAACATTTATATATATCTGTATCTGTATCTATATCTATCTATCTATCTATCTATATATATATAGCAATAATACCACAAAAATGGGGAAAGGGGAAGAGAGGTATATATGGTGATGTTTCTATATCTCCTTGGATTTGAGTTAGTATAAATTTTAAGCTGTTTCTGTTAAGTCTTAGAGCAACCACTAAGAAATAAAGCGATGCGAATATTCTCACTGTCCTGATTTTGTGATAATCAGGGTAAGCTAAACATTCGCTATATTAGAAACCATTGCATGTGTACCCAGACCTAGTTTTTCTCCCTAGGTCTGGTTTTTAGAATGTTGGTGATAAACTAAGCCTGATTTATTATATGACCATCCTGTATGGGAAAAGACTGTACCTTTGGGTATCTTTGGTCAACCTTAAGAGATATAGCAGGGGGACGGATGTGGCTTGGGTGGTTGGGCTTCCGTCTCCCATATGGAGGGGCCTGGGTTCGATCCCTGGGACCCTCTGGTAAAATTTTTTAAAAATAGAAGGCGCATGGGCCACCAGGCCCCGTCCACAAGTGAGCTGCCAGGCCCTGCGAACCACGCAGCCAGATGATGATATAACAGGACAGTGACACAAGGAAGAGCCAAGATGAGACGCTCCGAAAAACCAGGAGCTAAGGTGGTTTAGGCGGTAGGATGCCTCTGTTCCACATCGGAGATTCCGTGGGTCGAATCCCAGGGAAGACAGGAGGAGAAGGATGAGAAGAGAGGGCAGGAAATGGACACCGAGAGTTGCCCAGCAAATGGACACAGAAACAGCCAAAATGGGAGGGGGGGGTTAGAAATGGATAAAAGTAAATAAATAAATAAATCCTTAAAAAATGTATAGGGGAGAAAGATACAGACTATAGTTAGTAGTAATACTTTGATGATGCTCTTTCATGATTTGTTAACAAATGTTTCACAACAATGCAGGGTGTTTGTGGGGGGGGGGGTGATGTGTGGGAACCCTGTATGATGTTATGCATGTTTGTTCTGTAAGGTCACAATGTTTATTGAACACTTATAGTTTATGTAGGTTCATGTATGAATGATATACTTCAAAAAATTGTTTAAAAAAAAGAAATAATGCAAAAACATACAGCAACAAATTCATTAAAGAAATTAATTAAAATGCTACATAAGGGGGAGCAGATGTGTCTCAAGCAGTTGGGTGCCCACCTCCCACTTGGGAGGTCCTGGTTTGCTTCCTAAAGAGGATGAGCAGATGCAATGAACTGACACAATGAGCTGAAACAATGAGCTGTTGAACGAGCAAGCACAACAAGCAGACACAGTGAGCAGACAGATGAGGGAGCCATCTCAGGGAGGGAAAAAAAAATTAAAAACAATAATAATAAAGTATTTCAAAAATGCCACCTAAGAAATATACAGTTAATATGAAAAAAAGTAGATCCGGAGGAAGAAAGGAACAAACAAGACTTGAAACATAAAAATGTAAAATATTAATCCAACTATATCAATAATAACATGAAATATGAATATAATAAGCAATCCAATAGAATAGCAGAGATTGTCATACTGGATAGGAAACAAAATCCAACTATATGGGAAGCGGGAGTGGCTCAGTCAATAGAGCCCCCGTTTACCATA
>JAQZBX010007998.1:0-49119 GCA_029593785.1 Cabassous unicinctus | reverse complement strand
CATAGTGATTTCCAAAGAGAGACAAACTATAGTTTATTTACAAGATATGTAAAGAAATTAATTATTTTCTTTTATTCTTTAAGGTGGATTTGGAGACCATGGTATGTCAAAGAAACGAGGGGCCCTCTACCAACTGATTGACAGGATAAGAAGAATTGGCTCTGGTATATCAATGTTTAAAGTTGCAGACGCTTGCCTTGATGTACAGTAAATATTATACTCCTAGCAGTTCAGTTGATTAAATCCGTATGCATTATGTTGCAGAATATGTGAAGACATACTCTGATAAAGAGTCCTTTATTTGTTTTTATTTTGTGAGCTCATATTTCATGTAAATGTTGTAAAACAAAATTTGGAAAAATAGAAATGTTTTTTAGCTTATTTTAAGCTTCTCCTTATTAAGATATATTAGGCGTTTTTTTATTGGAGATTTTTATTTCAAATTAATTTGGTAGCTCAATAAGATATTTTCATCAAACAAGGAGCTATAAAATTTTAATCAAATGAGAAAATATCATGGCTATTAGGTTTCAAATAAAATCTGCTTAAAGTAAATTGCCAAACTGATTTATTAGTTAAAAAATAGTTAAAACATTTTGACCAAATAGTTATGCATATTTATATATTTCCTGTCTTCGATGTTAGTGATCATGCCTGTTTATGGTATTTCGTTGCATATCTGTACAATGTAATATTCATAATTTCAGACTGTACTAAAAAATATCAATCCTGATTTAAAGGACTAGGAATTTAGTAAGAGTCAGAAAAATTTGATTATCACTTGATTTTATTGAATTGTATCTATTTTATCATGTATTGCTGAATAAGAATATGTAAAACAAATGTTTAGTGGCTGCTTCAGTTAGCTAAAGGGTGCTAAGGCGATATATGAGCAATGGGTCAGCTTTTACAATGGGATTTATTCATTTAAAAGCCTGCAGTTTAAGGCTGAGAAGAACGTCCTAACGGAGACAGCCCAGCCTCAGGAGATGTGTTCTCCCCGAGCTGCTGAGGGCAGAAAGTTGGTCTCTGCTGGTTTCTGCCTCTCCTCCAGGCTCTGTTGGTTTCAGCTTCTGGCTTCCAGGATTTCCTCTCTCGGCTCTAGGAGTTTTTCTCTCTGTCAGTTTTTAAAGGACCCCAGTAAGAGGATTAAAGACTCATCCTGGACTATGCGTTACTGGAATTATCTGATCAAACGGCCCTTAACGGAATCTAATCTAATCAAAGGTTCACAGTAGGTTCACACCCACAGGAGCACACCAGTTTAAGAACATAAAATTCTGGGGTCCACAAAAGCCTCAGACACCACTGTGGCCTACAAGCCTGCGTGGCTTCTCTCTGCCGTAGGCTATTGTAAAGTTCAAACAACTTTGCTCATAGAACGTTAAGAAACACATTTTGACATGAGATACTTAAATATTTTAATGCTTTTTTCAAGTTTGTAATATGAGTGAAATCTTTATTTAATGTCTTTTGAGTTTAGGCATATCTATACAAATATGTAAATAAGACATTTCAAATTTTGACCTTTAAGAGGTAAATGATGCCTTGACCGAGGACTTCTGTTTCACAGAATTTTTTAAATGTCACTGCAGGCTTGGAGCAAAATATCACAGTTAAAGGAAAAGTCCCTCAAAAATTTGCAGGGCAAAATGAGAAAAATCGGGTTCCCAGAGCTGCTACATCAAGAACTCAAAGAATATGGCCCGGAGGCGTTATTCCTTATGTCATCGGCGGCAACTTCACTGGTAAGATGTTCCCAGAGTGTCAGTTTAAATAAAGAGATAACTTTCAGGCAGATGAGGTGTATGCTTTATAGAATGCTGATGTATAAAATATAGTAGTATTAAATCAAACTTGATAAATACCCCCCTAGCCAAGGTTATCAGTTTAGAATAACTTTTGAATGGAAAAAATATCTTTAATTTGTACCCTATGAGTCTAAAGTATTGTTCTGGATTTTAAACTGTGTTTCAAATGGGCCCATGAAATCTGGGAGCTGATCTCTCTTCAGCTGACAGGAAGAATGCATGCCCCTTTTTTGGAGCCTTGCACACACATATTTGTGGCGATAACAGGCTTTAATGTCCGCTTACGAGTGTCTGTTCTTAGCAGTGACTCGTTCATTCGCTGTGGGCTGGCATTCTTTGGTTGATGGTACTGGTGGCATTCTGAGCAGCCCAGGGATAGAGGAGCCAGTGTGAAGCACTCCTCCCAACACTGTTTATTAACGTCATACAATTTTTCCAGGCAGCCAGCGAGCCATGTTTAAGCAGGCCATGAGGCACTGGGAGAAGCACACCTGTGTGACGTTCATTGAAAGAAGTGATGAAGAAAGCTACATTGTATTCACATATAGGCCGTGTGGGTAAGTAGGACCAGGCAATGACTTAAATTCAGAAGGGGATAAAAACACTAAACATTTAAAATTCCATAGAAAAGATTCGTTTCCTCATATTTGCTTAGCATTTTGCCCATAAGAAAGTCTAATTTTACATAATAAAAGATTAACTTTTAGATAATATATTCTTTGGTTACAGACCTTCATGCATCTACTATACGTTTTTTCCTCCACCACAGAGCTACTTTCTCTGGTATTCTGTTGAACAATGAAATTGCCAGCATTCCACTTACCCCAGTTAGAAACCAGTACAGTTGTCCATTGATTCTGTTCTCCTCCCTTCAAAACCTATTCAGTAAGTTTCTAATGATCTTAGCTGTATCTTTTGGATTCTGCCTCTATCCCTGGTCAGTGCCCTGTTCCATTCACATCTGTAATTATCTCACCAAATGCTCTCCTTTCTCACCTCACCGATTCACTGCCACTATAATATTTTCTTAAAATACAGTATAGGGCAAGATAACAGTTTTTAAAAATCATTCTTCAGTGTTTCCTCCTACAGCTTGTTTTCTAGATTTGCTTCTCAAAAAGATAACAAATTATCCACCACAAAAAAGAAAAGGCTCTATAAGTTGAGAAAACATCTTGTTAAATTTCAATAGGATTTCTACAACAATATGCTAATGAACATCTATAATATCTATCCCTTTGAAAGGAATACAAAATAGAGTTTTTAAAACTTATTTAAAAATGGAATTCTCTCCATATTGCCCCCACACACACACACACACAAAGTGAAGAGTACATTATTTTGGGAAATGCTGGTCTGAGAATAAAATCCAAATTCCTTGTTGCAGCATTTAAGGAATGCCATGAACTTACCACAACTTCCATCTTCAGCTTCTTTTACCACATCTCTTCACAAATCCCATAATCCAGCCTTGATAGAATAATAGCAGTTCTCCAAGCAATGTTGTACATTTTATTGTGAAAGTTTTCAAAGTTACAAACCCCCCTGGACCAGGCTGTCAGATTCAAGAATTATCAACTTTTTGGTACAGTTGCTTGTTTCCCCATTTTTATCTCCTTCCCTTCCTTTTTTTAAAAATTTTTCTTTGTCATAGTAGTTGCTGTATCGTTTTAAAGCAAATATCTACCATCATATAATTTCCTTTCCGAATATGTTAGTAACATTCTCTAGAAGACAAGCCATTTTTACATAGCTATAGAATCATTATCATAACTTTTAAAGTTTAAATATATTCCTTAATGTTTTCTAATGTCAAGTCCATATACATGGTCCCCCATTATCTCAAAAATGTTTCTTGACAGTTCATTTGCTTGAATCAGGATCCAAACAAGCTGCATCCATTGCCTTTTATCTTTATGTCTCTGAAGTCTCTTTTATCCTTGAACAGTCCTTCTTTTCTCACCCCCACCTCCAAATACCTTTGTGTTTTTTTTTTCCCTATGCTCTTGATCTGTTGAAGAAACAGTTCTTCTAAAGATTTTGCTATATTCACATTTGTCTGTTTTCTTCTTCATTGTGCATTTTATTTCCTCCTCTCATCCCTGTGCTTTGAATAAATTGGAATTTATATATAAAGATTTTATTAAATTGTTAAGAATGTGTCATAAACTCTACTGTCTATTTTACACTGTACCATGTCGGGGTACAGGTGCCTGGGCCTCCACTTTAGTGATGCTACAATCCATCAGGGGATCTGAAAGGAGGTGGCCAGCTGCTTTCATTACAGAATAATCTGTCAACCTTTCTCCTGATGGTTTTACTCTTCAGTGATGAGCATTGCAAATCGTGACTCTCTAATTCTATTCTTTCTTTCCTTTTATATTTATTTGCTGAAATTCTTTTGTAAAAAGTATTTTCTTTAATCAGCTAGAGTTATTTGAATATCCTGATATATAGTTCATATAAGGCAATCAAAGTAAATGCTTAATTCTTTCTAGGAGGAAATAATTCTTACCCTCATGGCTAATGTTGCAAGAAAATTACACAGATCTGTGTTTATTTAACTGTGCATTGGAAGGATGAGATTATGCCAGCAGCTTTGTCCTACTTCATTTACCTGGAACATTTTAAGTTAATTTTTAAAAGTAGTGGATTTTAGTTTTAGTCCTATTTGAATGTATTAAGCAAAATTATCTATTATTACTTTCCTAGATATTTTTAAATAGTTCCATAATTTTTAGTTATGATCTGTTCAAACAATGTTTTCTTCTAAATTACGCCTAATTTTGGCTTTATTAGTTTTGGTTACATTTGAGATACTCCTACCTCCTTTTATTTACAACTATTTAATATTTAAAAGGTACAAATCAGTCTGTCCTTCCTTCCTTCTGTTTATCGAATAGGACTTGTTTTAGCTCAGCTTATATATTTCTATGATTCAGATCAATACATCTTTCCTCCTTCCCACTGTTCAGTTTTGTAAAATAAAAACATCCAAAGAACTGCTTACTTATTATTTTACTGCTTGACTTTTATTTGTCACAAATCCATATTATATTCATTTTCCCATATTAGCTTGACTCTCTTCAAAGTTTTCCATTTCACCTGCTTTATTCTGCCTAGCTACATTTCCTCATTCACTAACATGCCCTCATGTTATCTTTCTTTTCCATCAGTTGAAGTGACTCACATCTTTCATCCTCAGCTATATTGAGCTTTCCTAGCAGTGTTTTGCTTTACCCACTGTTATAACTGTTATCTTGCCACAGCTTGTTCAAAGGTCCATCTCCATCAGTGATGAGAACAGGTACTTTATCTCTGTACCTCATGATGCCTCACCCACAGCTTGACATGAAGGTGATTGTGAAAGTCTTGATAATTTAACACATCTTCTAAGTGCATTGTGTGTAAGCTAAAATGAAAGGATGTAAGCATTTTTAAAGGGTATTGGAGAACATACAGTTCCACTGTTTTAAAGATGTGAAACTAAAATTGTGACTTGCCCAACAACACTGAAACCTGTGCAGCAGCCCTCAGTATTCATATCTATGTGTAATGTATGTATATTTGTGACTGTGTCATGAGTCTTTATTATATAACCTTTTTTTTTTCCTTTGAGGTACCAGGGCCTGGGAATTGAACCCTGGACCTCATATGTGGGAAGCTGGCGCTCAACCACTGAGCCACGTTGGCTTTCCTGAGTTGGTTTTATTGTTTGTTTTGCTTGTTGTTTGTTTTTGTATTTTCAGGAGGCATCAGGAACTGAACCAGGGACCTCCCATGTGGGAGGAGGATGCTCAATTGCTTGAGCCACATCTGCTCCCTGTTATATAACTTTTAATAGCATAGTAGTAATGCTGCATTTTGGTAATTTGTCTTGCTTCTCATTTTACTTTCAGAAGTTTGCCCTGCTATTTTTTCAGTAATAGGAAGGATGATAATTTTTATAGGATTAGATCATTGACAATCGTGTTGTGACTTTAAAATGTAGTATGCAATTGCTGTATTGTCCACAATTTCATGAGACTATTATTTCATTTTTAATGCATTTTTTGTTTTGGTATGATAAAGTTGCTTTTCCACATCAGAAAAAAATTCATTTAAATTATTAATGAGCTTGGCACTTGGTGGTATGCAAAACACTGAGAGCCAACTAGAAGAAGATACAGTCAAGAAATGCACTTAAAACTCCTTTTGGACATCTATATGGGGCCCTTTTATCTCATGAAAGCTGAGACACATAGTTGATAGCATTTTACATTGTCTGCAAGGTGTGGTACCATTGATATTGACAATAGCGTTTTGTCAGTTTTATTTCTAACTTTAATCTGGTAGATAACTGCATCTTACTATTTAATATCACTTTTATCACTATGATTTAGTGTGCCCAGTAAGTTAAGTAAATTGTAACTCTTGTAAATTTTTAAAAATTTCTGCTAAAATAGTAGATAGATAGAAAATAATACTCCACATGGTGATCATTTATAGGAGGGACTTAAATATGGAACTGCCTGTATCATTTAGAACATTTTATTTCCCACCTTATTCTGACACAGTCAGCTTTAATTCAATAACTATTTTGAGGGCACCTATTCATGTCAGGCCTTTTGGTAGGTGGGAAAATAAAACAAGCAAAGGTAGAGATCAGAACATTTTGTCATTTAGTGCCAGTGAATATCTATTCTTAAATTATACTTTCACTATACATTTATTATTTGTGTATCTGAATGTATGTTTGCATATATATGCACACCCATATTTCTAGATATATAATATTTCTTATCCATCTTCAATGGGACATATACTTTAACACCCCTCCCCACATTAGTAAAAAATTTGAACTGAGCTATAAATACTTTTCAATGAATGTCTCTTATATTTGGTGGCATTTTAAAATTTTACAGGCAAAATGTAAAATTTTTGTTAGCAAAACATGAGACCATTTTATAACAGGGGTTGTTTGGTATCTTTCTTCATATATCAAAGGTGTGTGGAAGTGAATTTATTACCTTAGTCTGTTATATAACACTATATAATGGATTATCCTCTGTTTAACACTAGTTTTCTCATTCCTCTAGGTCATTTCTTAACAATCTTAGTTTTCTCCCATCTTCTAAGCCTAATGATTGAAAAGCAACAAACTTAAAATTAACTTATCTATTTTCTAGTTTTTTAAATTGTATTTAACTTTGGTTTATTTGGTTATTTAGATTACAATAACAGTTGCTTATTCATCCTACATTCACTGGATACTCATTTATGTCACTTACTATACTAAATATTAGGAACATAAAATTGAACATAAGGTATTTTCTCTCTGCAAGGAGGTTATAGTCAGCCAGAGCAGGTTTATCTGCCAGGAGTTTTTTTGTTTTGTTTTGTTTTTTACAAACCACAGAGACCAGCTCAGTTAGGCTGAGGTTTTAGATAATTCATTCACTCACACTGATGAAACACTGGAGAGCCAGGCTGAGGAATGAGTCTTAGGAATGATGGGTTTAACCCCTCACCACCAGCATTGTCACCACTTCTTTGGATGCTTCCTAATTGGATTCTTACATCTACACCATACTTACAATGAAACTTGTTCTTTCAGCAAATATTTATTGAGATCTGCTTTCTGCCCAGGATGTATTCTAGTAGCTGGAGATATAGCAGTGAAAATCACAGATAAGTCCTTTGCCCACACAAAACCTTCATTCTAAGGTAAAGAGGCAGAAAGTGAAAAAGTAAGACATAGCATTAAGTGAAATGTAAGGCTTATTAATAGAACTAGAAGTAAGAAGAAAGCTAAGTAAGCGAGATGGAGGGGGCGTTTGAGCAGAAAAAGGTGAGGAAAACCGGTCTATGGCTATCTGGGGAAGCAAAGTTCCTGGCAGAGGGACTATATAGTGAAAAGACCCCAAAGTAGGAGTATGTCTGTCATTTTCAAGGCAGAGCACGGAGACAAGGATGGCCAGAGAGGAGTGAGTGAAAGGAAGAGGGTGGAGAGGACGTCCTTGTGGTAAGGCGTTTGTATGTGAAGGTTGTTCAGTGTCTTGTAGTTTTTTGTAAGGACTTCAGATTTTCCTCTGGGTAAAAGAGAGAGCTGATACCTCTCTTTTGATAGCTTTGGCAAGTGATGCCATGGTAACAAATGACCCCTAAACCTCAGTGATTTACAGTAGTAACACATATTTATTTCTTACTCCTATTGCATGTCCATCACTCATTGGCTGTGACCCTGCTCCACCGAGTTGTCACTCTGGTATCCAGTCTATTGGAGAAGCCCTTTTGGAACATTAGACTTCTTGTGGCAGATGGAATAGAGAGAATATGGCTAACCAAATGCTTTCTCTTAAGGATTCTTTCCAGAAATGACACACACAAGTTGTGTTCACATGACATCGTCCAGAGCAATTCACATGACCAAGCCCAGCACCAGAGGGTGAGGGAAAAACAATCATCTCCTACAGAGGAGTAATGAATATTTTTAAACTGACTCAAGTTACCACAGAGCCTTTGGAGAATATTGAGTAGAGCGGCATAATTTGACTCACATTTTCAAGTTATCTCTCTGTTTGGAAAAGATCATAGGAAAGCAAGAATAGAAACAAAGGGACAGTTAGTAGATTTTTCCAATAATCCATGTGAGAGATGATGAGTTGGACCAGGATGTCAGCACTGGAGGTGGTGAGAAGTAGATTGATTCTGGATATATATTGAAAGGAGAGCCAGCAGGATTTGCTGTCAAGATACAAAGGGCAGATTCAAGAGTGACTGCAAATTATTTGGCCAGTGAGTTGCCATTAACTGGGATGGAGAAGTCAGGGGGTTTGGGGGGTGAACAGCATTTTTGGAGAAGAAAATTGGGGACATATTAAATTAAGATACATATTAGTCATCCAAGTGGAGAGGTAAAGAAAGGTGGTGGACATTTCAGGGTGATGTTCATGGGAGAAGTCTGGGATAGAGATATAATCTGGTGGTCACAAGCATAAGTATGGTATTTTAAGTCATTAAATTGTATGAGATCACCAAAGGAATTAGTGTAGATAGATAGAAAATAATACTCCATGTAGTGATTGACCCAAATAATTGGAAGCAGTTGAAAAGGTAGGACTAATCCCAGTTTTATGGATGTCCTGATGGATGAGGTTGTAGGCCAGTTCCAAAGATTCTTTGGCCCACCAACCCGAGGCAGAAGTAATCAGTAGCAGACTTTGGATTCCCTGATCGCTCTCCTTGGCTCAGGGAGAGGTCAGACTTTCTTACATGATGAACACTTCTCTGGAGAGGGCAGATAGACCTTATATAGCCAAGTTTTGAAAGTAGCACACAAATTAGAAACAAAAATTCAAAAGCATGTACAAAAGAATGATATTAAACCTGGGTGGCTTTAGAAACTAAAATTATGTCTAGACATGCATAAACCAGTCAGTTTTTATAAATTACAAATGTTACCTGGTCATTTCATGCCTAGCTCCTTTATTTATCCATCTGAGTATCTTGTGCATTCTTCTATTTCTAAGACACTTAGATTAGTCAGGGATCAAACCCACCTAAATTTTCTTCTTTTTAAAAAGACTATTGTAAAATAATAAGTATATGAACAAGACTATGTGAAATGTACCCTTCCTTTCCATTTTGAAACTCCACCTTTTTGTAGGAAATTCCTATGGGTGAAAGTATGCTAGGAAGGATGTTTTTGATTAAATGCATTGACCACATTGTTTGTCTCCTGGATTTTGAGTTCCAAAGTATTTTCTTCTCTGAATATAACAAGCAAGAATGAGTCAGTGCTGGTAATTTAGTTGCTATATAATTATCAGACATTTCAGTTTCACTACTGTTGCCTTAAGGTAGCAAATATTTCAGTTTACATCTATGCAAAATTTCAAATTTTGTGTTTTTCTTCATCTAATACTTTTCTATTTGGGTATGTGACAAGAAACAACAACTGTGTATGAATGAAAACATACTGTTAAAAAAATTAACTTAACTACCTGGGGGTTAAAAGCACAATTCACTCAATTTTTCCCATTCCAGTGCCTTCTCTCTTCTTTCTGTTCATTGACTTATTAAGCCTAAGTAACTTTTCTCATGCATAATGAGGACTTATCAATTCACCTAACTGGCAGTGTATTGCTTTTCAGATGCTTAGGAGTTTAAAGGCAACAGAAAGGCTTATTTTGAAGGAAGGGTCGAGGGGACAAGGATTTGAATATTTGGGCAATCAAAAAGACTGTCAAATGTACTTACCCTGGAAATGGAAATAACGAAGTTCCTTTTAAGCAATTGGATGATTAATTTGGCAATTTTCTCTTTTAATTTAATAAATTAGGAGAGGGGTTTGGCAGTGTCTTGTGCACTATGACTCCAGCTGTAAATGACCACATATTTAGAGACTTTATTTGCTATTCAGGAGGGTCCCATAGATAACCTATTTTACTGTAAGTTCTAATTACTGAAGTTTTAGTTATAATTTTATTTGTATTTGTGCTTGTAGTTACTGCAATATTATACCATGTAAAACTTACATTAAAGCGTATGCGCCAGCATGCCTGCTCTCACTGGCTCCCTCTCGCACAAACACGAACGTTCATACAACACAGTGAATGAATAAATGGAACCTCTGTATTTTGGGTAGAAAACCAGCATAGTGCATGTGTTAGTATCAGTAAATGGAGGGAAATTTTCAGAAAGTCATTCCTGGATGTTTTGCATTCCAATTATCTGGTAGTCCAGGAGATTCTTTGAGATGATAGAATATCAGAATCAAATATTGGCCTGACCATTTGACAAAAATCTAATAATTCTTGCAACTAATTTACCAGCTCTCAATTTCCCTTCATTGTTAGCCATTAGCCTTAATTAATACACTTTTTGAAAATAATTTCCATTGCTTTCTAATTGTTTCCTTAAAAAAATTCCCATGATGGAAAAGTAATTCCCTTTTTGATTAAACAACAGCTTTCATAAAGTTAATTTCTGCTTTTTTTCTCAGAGGTAAAATATATTCTCTTAGTTTTATACTTAATATTTAAATAGTATTGGATTATTGCCATATAATGCCACTGACAAAGTAGTTACCTACATAATTTACATGGATTGTGAGGCTAAATAAACACAAATTCTTGAGTTTAACTGTCTCTTTATATAAAAGCACGTTAATCATCTTCATAGTTATTTTATTTTCTGATTTATGCTCTGAATATTTTGAAAATAACTTAAGGCAAATCTCCTAATAAATGCATAATTATTAAGTACTTGAAATAATCGTTTTGGAAATTTTTGTTCTACATAATTTAGTAAGATACTGGAAATGAGGCATATTTAGTAGTGAAGGAATGTCCTGCCTTTGAATGTGATGACCCTCATAGATATTACAAATCTTTATATGAATTTCCCCATGCTGTATTCATGAGGCATCTCAACTTTCTCCTTCACTCCAGATGTTGCTCCTACGTAGGTCGGCGAGGAAATGGCCCTCAGGCCATCTCTATTGGCAAGAACTGCGATAAATTTGGGATTGTCGTTCATGAATTGGGCCATGTCATAGGCTTTTGGCATGAACACACAAGACCAGATCGAGATAACCACGTAACTATCATCAGAGAAAACATCCAGCCAGGTGAGAATCTTCAGAGTGCGCTGGTCCAAGCCTGGGTGTGTGCTCTTGAACCATAAATTAATATTATTAAATGTTTCTTCTTTAAACATTTTCTGTACTTAATTCTAGAATTCTGTTGTAGTGATTTAGAAAGAGTACAAGATTTGCCATGAAATATGCTACTACCATAGGAATCTATATTCTACTAAGGACAATTTCTGAAAAAATTTTCAGGGAATTGAGTCATTCTCCAGGATAGCTTAAATAATTTCTTTGGGATTTTCTCCTTAAATTTTCAGTCCTAAGAAAAAACCTTAAGAATGTTTTCAGTAGTTGAAATACAATTTATAATTCAAATACAATTTTTCTAACAGTTGATGTGTGATAATAGCCTTATTCTAGAGCTTTATGTTTGTTTACCTTCAATCCATTTTTAATGCCAATGGCAAAACAAGAATCCCGACAAATGAAATTTTGTGTAAGGTAGTTTGAATTTTAAGCATGAGCAAAGTAAAAATGTATCCCTATTTCCTTATTTATGGCCAGTTTTAAGCTAGAAATACCGTATTCCTTAGAATGTCCCATAATGAGCAAGATTGACCTATTTATTTGATCATCACATATTTGGTGTTAATTATTTGTTGAGGCTTTATTAGGTGATAAAGATATTGACCTGAAAAATACAATCCCTGTTGTCAAAGCCTCCTGTGGGATATGTGCATATATACAATTTAAAGTGAGAGAGAAAAATAAAAATAGCCATACGTTGAGAATACTGTAGAGTCCAAGTAAGGTGTGATTAAATGGCCTTGCTGAGTGAAGAGAAATGACACAAAGGAACTGAAATTTAGAAGTATAGTAGAAATGTTCTCGGTGGGCAGAAGAATGATGATCAAATAGATTATTTCAACTATCAAGTAAATGAGAAGAAGCTTGCCATTAACCATGGTTATTTAGTTTCCTCTATTTGCCAAAGGGTTTACTATGTGGAAGAAAAAGCTTATAAAGAAAGTAATTTTCAAGAATGGTGTTTACTCTTAAACATAGGAGTCTGATTCAACATTAATATGTACCTTAAACAAGGCAAACTGTAAAAATAGTATAAAATGTTTGATACCTAAAGTATTAGGCAAATCATAGTTAGGAATACTTTTTTGACTCAACATTCAGGCCAATGAAAAAATGATTTATTGGGTGAGATTACTTGAGTAATTGAATAGTCGGGCAATTCTACTATCAAAGAATTCATGTTGTAGATTAATCTTCAAAAGATTCCTGACTTGCCCTGGCTCAGAATCTTAAAATCAAGTGCTATTTGTGGGTGACATATAATAAGAGCAGATTTAGCTTCCCATTTATATGCAGAATTGATGACTATGGTAGGAATCAAATTAATGTCAGAATTGGATTATTTTAATCCATGTTAGAATATGCCATCAATAAGGGGGTTTATATTGTTTTTTTGTTAGGGGTGGGTTCCCCTTTTGCTCTATAACTCTGATTCTCTTCCCTTTGTTAATGAAATGAGTTTAATTTTCTTTTATTTGGACTATGTATGTACATGATTAAAAAATAATTTTTTTTTTACAAATTTTAGGCTATGTATTTTTTATATACTTAAAATTTTTTTAAAAAAAGATACTTAGATTACATAAATTTTACATTAAAAATATAGGAGATTCCCATATGCCCCAATCCCTACCCCTCCCACATTTTCCTACATTAGCAACATCCTTCATTAGTGTGGTACATTTGTTAAAATTGATGAACATTTTGGAGCATTGCCACAAAGTATGGATTACAGTTTACATTGAAGTTTACAGTCTGTCCCGCACAATTTTGTAAGTTATGACAAGGTATATTGGCCTGTATCTATCATTGCAATGTCGTTCAGGACAATTCCCAAGTCCTGAAAATGCCCACATATTACACCTATTTTCCCCTCTCCCTCCCCTCAGAATCTCCGGTGGCCACTGCCTCCATATCAATGATATAAGTTCTTCCAATTGCTAGAATCACAATAAGTCTATAGTAGAATACCAGTAAGTCCACTCTAGTCCATCGTTCATCCCCCAGTCCTGAGGATTCTGGGATGGTGATGCTCACTCCACCTCTTTTGAGAGGGGTCTTTGATCCTGTGGGGCAAATGGATGGGACTATCTTGTTTGCAGTTTGTTATTTTTTTTAAGCGATCCTCATTATTTCATTTTCTTATTAATTGTGCTTGATTATTTTGTTGGCTCCATGCTCTTTTTAACTAGCACAGAGCCTGGTATTATATACTTGTTAGCTTCTCAGTTGTAGGCCCTGAAATGTTTACTGAGGTTGCGTAATGTTCCCTGTTTTAGTTTCCTGGACTATTCAAGCAAATACCATACAATGGGTTGGTTTAAACAATGGGAATTTATTAGCTCACAGTGTTGAGGTTAAGAGAAAGGCCAAATCAAGGCATCATCAGGGTGTTTCTTTTTTCCTGAAGACTGTCATTCTAACTGGCTGCTGAAGATCCTGGGTCCTTGACTCCTCTGTCACATGGCAGTGCACCTGGTGGCCCCTCCTGGCCCCCCGTTCTCTTCCTGCTTCTGTAGCTTTTCTGCTTCTTGCTTTCAGTGGCTTTCTCTTCATTTGTCTGAATTTCATTCTGCTTATAAAGGAATCCAGAAAGAGGATTAAGACACATTCTCTTTGAATTGGGCTACACCTTAACTGAAGTAACCTCATCGAAAGGTCCTGCTTACAATGGGTTCTCACCCACAGGAATGGATTTAGAACACGTTTTTCTGGGGTACATAGAGCTCTAAACCACCACCTTCCGCTTTCAGAAACTTTTACAAAACCTTTTGTTTAATTGGAGAATATGTTCCTATATCCTGCTGTAAATTGAAAGCTTTAGCAGGTGTGGATTTATATCTCTAAAATCAGGTCCATAGCTTTTTGAAAATCTCCTCTTATAATGTGATATGTTATGATATATGTAGAATTCCTTCTGATGTTGAGAATTTTAGCAGTTGTTTCTATCAGTAGTTGAGGAGAATGCAGGATATTGCTGGAGAATGGTTGTAACACCGATATACCAGAGATTTGTGGAACACATGTCTTACCATATGGGCTGTTTAGTTAAGTAAAAATCATTCATTGTGTGAATTTGATGATGGACAAAACACTTTAGTCCTAACTTAGATCTGTAGCTTCAGGCATATTCCCTCATTGTTTATGCTCAAATATATATAATAGATTTCCTTATCACATGTAGGATAGACATTAAACTCTGCATCATAACACAGTTCCTTTAATGACTTTTGGAAAACTTTTATTAATGAGATTTTTTTAATAATACTGAATAGTAATATGGCGGTCAGAATAAAATCCTAGATACATGTTAATTATTCCTAGATAGGTGTTAATAGTTCCATTTGGAGCCTTGAATGTGGAATTCTAATAGCTCACTTTTATTTTTTGATATTTCAAAGCTTTTGAAGTAATCTAAATGAGATGACTTGCACCATCTTTGGACTTAAATTGTGACGACCGAGTCACTGAAACCTAAACCTGTATCAGATGAAGCTCTCTGTTTCTGGAACTACTGACACAGAACTACATTTAAAATCTGTTTGTTTGTTTTTTTCAAGTTTCAAGGAATAATATTAAAATGCAGATACAAACAGGCAGTTGAGAAAGCTATTAAAAATGAAAATGTCTAGAAGTTAAAATAGCAGGTATGAAAAAAATGAACAGTAACTAAGTTCTTTACTGTCAAATTAGAACCTCTTTTTCATCAAAGAAGTAAAGAGCCATGTTTCATTTTTGAATGAAAATAGAGGATTAGCTGCTATAATTTTTTTTGAGTTACAAACTCACATAGCTCACACCTGCAGAATTGTGTGTACCTGCTAATATTGTTTTTTATTTTTCCGGTGTTTTATATAAAGGATAAAAAGCAAATAGTAAGTTGATTTTTGTTGGTCCTGCCACAAGTAGTCATAAGTGAAAGGTGGAAAAGGAAAAAATGTAACTTTTTAGAACCATTGTACACAGTACCAAAAAATGCAATAGCATGTTAAACACATACGTAAAAGGTAAACAATATGCATAAAAGGTAAGAGAGTATGCATAGAAAACAAATGTCTTTGGTAGTCCACCCTTTTGGGTAAATTAACCACAATGTTAAAGGGAAGGGAAGAGAGTGACTCTGGAGATAAGCTGTTGCACCGGCCAGGCATTAGCATGTCCACTTACTCCGCAGATTCATTAAAGAGGAAACGCAGGCCTTGGAAGGGCTCTTCTGTTCTCTTTTCAGTCTGTTAAAGGACTTCTGAGGTGGTGTTTATGCCTGATCCGTAGGTCAAGAGTACAATTTCCTGAAGATGGAGCCTGGAGAAGTGAACTCCCTTGGAGAGAGATATGATTTTGACAGCATCATGCACTATGCCAGGAACACCTTCTCAAGGTTGGAGTCTCAGGTTATACCTTTTGACTTTTAATTCCTTTCCTTGGTGTGGTTTCTTCACAAAGCTATGTTTACATTAGGACTAGCACCACTTGCAAATACTTCTGTCTATGGCAGAAGTAAAGTAGAAAAATACTTGGCAAGCATTTATAGTTAACACCAGGCATTTAAAGAGATTTTTAAAACATGTTTTCATATTTCCTATCAATATATAAATTCAAAATAATGAGTTAGTAGTAAAAATTATTTGGACTATTTTATATTCCAAAGTCTAAAACATTCAATTAAAAAAATTATCAAAACAATTAAAACATGTTAATTTTTTACATGTTAATGGGTACAGCCTTATTTCATAGAAACGAGGCATTCGTAAGTCAAATACATACTGAATTATTGAATTTTTACTCTCTAGGCAACTTGTGTTTTCTACTGTGTATTCCATTGCTTGAGTGTCAATTATGCTGGAAAATTGATATTACTAAATTCATTCTCAAAGAACATATTAAGATATTTCACTTCAGATAATCTAGAATTATATTTGACTATTTATTAAACTTAAAATTATTTCATTAATAACAAATGCTGTTTTTTAGAAGTGTAATAAATTTGGGTCTTGATCTACTTTATTCTAAAGATGATTACAGCAAACAAATAGCTCTCAGGTAAGGAATTTGGGACCATTAAGTCATTGAATTCATCCCTTTTTCCCATTTTTGCCCATTTTACTCTCACATGCCCACTTCAATTCATTCTTTTTGCCCACTTTCTGTTTTGCAGTCCCTTAATATCTGCCTTCTAAAGGCAGTGTCAAGAAGAGAAAACATTTTAATTAATGCCCATATAAAAAAAATTCCCAGTAAAAAGTAGACAGCAATGTGTAAATGAACTCTAACTACATGGACACATTTTTATATTATGCTTTTTTCTAAGACCAAATTTTATTATTTCAAAAAAATGAGTGTTAACTGTATTCTTAAAGTTATATCTTAAAGTTATCATACACTGTTTATTTCTTTGTTCAAACATAGTAACTATCCAAACACTTAAAATTTCTAGAATTAGAATTTAAGTTTTGATAGAAATATACCCAGAGATTTGACCTGAAATTATTTATAAGGAGTAACAAAACTTTATTTATAAGGTCAATGCTTGGAATTCAGTTTTTCATAGAAATATACGGCAAACAGGTATTTGTGCCCAAGTTCAGCCAAGGAACTTCTGTTATGCTGCTACACTATGTTATTCAAAACTAACCTGAGTTTTGATTCTTTGGAACACAAGAGGTACTAGAGAGTATAGAAGTGATTTATTCTTTCTATACTTGATGGATGCTGAGTCTATACCAGAGTTTGAGATTTACGCTTCCCCTTGCTTGTAAATGGCAGATTGTTTCTTTCCCAGTAACAACTCTGCTCTCACCACCTGCAGACCCTCTTCCCCTGCACTCGCCTTCGTGTTGCATGCCAGCCACCCTTGACACATTATCCTGTTTTATCTTTTAAAATTATCCCATTTATTTTTCCTAAGGGAATTTATATCCCTACAGGATAGTGGTCTGATTGAGCCAGCTCAAATTATTTTGTTGTTTTGCGTCTTTAAAGAGGATGTTTATTAATTCGTACACATATTGAGATGACTGGATTCAAGAGGTGAAATATGTGACCTAGCTCTCAGCTCCACCTCCCAAAGCATTTGAGCTTTATGGCTCCTTCTCTTCTGAACCCACAGAGTCCATAAATGTTCCAACTTTTTTCATAAAAGCAGAGTCCACCAGCAGATTCAGGAGCCCACTGGTGGAAAGAATAGTGCTGCGTCTATGGGGTCTTTTCTGTGAATGGGTATTTTGTAATGTGGTTGTTTGCAAACTGGGGACTGCCCATTTTACATTAAGAAAAGAGTTGCAAAATTTTATCAAGTTTCTTAAAAAGAATAGTTAATTCTCTCTTTAATGTAGCTAAAACAAATGAAGATTAGTAAATTGGCCCTGGTTTGATCTGTCTCTGGCCTATTGATAGTGCCTCACTAAGAGGTCCAAGAAGGGCCTGAACTGTTTAATAGCCAGGATGTGGGGGAGAGAGGTGTGCACTTCCTGGCCACAAGGAAAGAACAAAGGATTGCTGACTTATCCCGGTAGGACTGAAGGGAGGTTACCACAGTGAACAGAATGAGCCAAAGTTCACCGTGCCATTGTTCGACATTGAATGCATCCACTGCAAGATGTCCTTGGCCTTTTTAAAAATTGAATTTCTTTTGAAAGCTAGAGAAAATGAAACTTCTTCAAAGATTTGTTTTTAGAAGTTGAAATAGAAAATTCCTCCCTTAATACTAGGGTACTGCATAATTCATGACACTGTTTGGATTTACCTACTTAAAATACCTGTTGATTCATGCTGAACAGTAGAGGAATGGTTTCTCTTAATGCAGCCTGGTCAATAAAGTTCCTTTTTCAACTACTTGGCCTCGATGGAGCTGCATCTTAGTAAGTATGTGCCAGTGCTCGCTTTGGTGGTCAACCCCAGAAGTAATTTCTCTCCCCCTTCCAACCCTTATCGCAGGCAGTGTGTATAGAGTTCTGTAGATGCTTAGAAAGCATTTTAATGTGTCGCAGACTCTCTCTATGAGTTGCCCAGGTTATATCTGAAAGCCACTGCCTTCTCCTTATCTAGAGGCGATGGAGGCCAGTCATAAATAACTCAGAGACCACGACACTCTTGGAGTACCATTTTCTAAGGGCTTAACAATTGTTCTCATGGTGAATGTTAAATTCTCTGGCTGGTGCGCTGACTGGTGCCCATATCTCTGGACCATTGTATTTCTAGTTCTTTCTGCCTGAGAAGCCGGTGTTTCCAGCTATCCATGTAACTCTGTCCTCCTGCCTTCATGTTTAGCCAAAATGTAAACTTCCAAGTGAATTCTTTGATCTCCCTGTTTAAAAGCTACCCTATCACCCCACAATCAATAACCATCTTCCCTCCACTATTTTTCTTCTTACTACTTGTCTCACTATCTGAGATATCATTTTTTTTGTTTAATGTTTTTCTCCCCTTACTTGAATGTGCAAATCATTAGGGGAAGGATTTCTATCTATTTTAATTTACTGCTGTAAGTCCAGCCTTAGAACAGTGTTTAGTAAATATTCCCCAAAGGAAGGAATAGGAGAGTGGAAAATGTTCTTTTACCCGGTAGTTTAAATACAATTTATTCCTTTATAACTTTTGAAGATGTGTGTTTCGTCACTCACCTCAATCTAAATGATTTTAAAAATTATATTTCTTAATTTAAAAACACTTAAAATAAAACCTACTTTTGATGCATTTTTAAAAAATCCCACATGCACTCATTCCATCCTTCCCATCACTAGCAATATTTTCTTAGTTCATTTAACTTTGGAATTCACTACTTCCTTTAGAGCCATTAATATTTGGTGTGTGTATATGTGTGTGTACATATATGTGTGTATTTGTGTGTATATATATGTGTGTGTATTTATATAATGTGTGTGTATGTGTATATATATGTGTGTATATATGTGTGTGTGTATATTGCAAAATTGGGCTCTATCTTTAGTGCTCTGTATTCAGGATTTTAAGTCCTTCATTTTAAGAACAATAACAAGTCTTCTCTCATACACTTAAAGACAAAACAACTCAATCTGTAGCTTAAAATTATGGGGCATTGCTAAGTCTCTTTTTTTGCATATTAATTTTACCATGAAAAAATCTTTATATTTATTAATGTATAAAAATTATAATGCTTTAAACTGCCCTAAGTTTTGGAATCCTTTGTCTTCCCTTGTTTTTTAAGAACATGTGCTAGAATACTCTACTCTTAGAATACTAGAGAATACTTAGTCTACTCTTAGAATAGACTTCTTAGAATACCTGGGTTAAATTAGCAGCATAACGCAAACATTTACCTCACCTATATTTCATTTGACTGTACGATTTTAGTGACTTCAAATATATTTACTGTAGCTTGCTCTTAAAAATACAGATCTCTATGAGGAAGAATTGTTTCACAACCTTGCACTCTACAGAGTCTTAGGTCTGTTTGGGAGATCAAAGAAAATACGTGGTAAACTTGTTGGGAGACGACATACTAATCCAGATTTTTCAAAAACATTTAGTATACATTTCTTAGGAAAAATGTGGTTGTCATTACTGAATTTATGCTAGGCACACATATTTAGTACACACTTTTTTTTTCAGCTTTGATGAGTGTTTTGAAAACCTGACACTGTTAGAAGCTCAACACTGTTACATTTCCCCTTTGAGTAACCTGAGTTTGAAAAACTAACCTTATCTTTTTAAGAAATGAGACTTAATTTGCTGGCTTATGTGTGGCTTGCTTCTGATGTTTTCAGGGGGATGTTTCTGGACACCATTCTCCCTTCCCGTGATGACAACGGCGTACGTCCGGCAATCGGTCAGCGCACCCGCTTAAGCAGAGGAGATATTGCACAGGCAAGAAAGCTGTATAGATGTCCAGGTATTGTACTGTGCACACGCACCAACATGACTGCGTCCACGCGTGCGCTTTCAGATGAACAAGCTACGATTTACTCAACTGCTTGTTCTTCTCTCTCCTTATAGCAAGTGACATGGACAGGGCAAAGTCATTAATCATAGGAAGCTTTGAAATGCCTGTATCAAAGAAGCATGTTTAACTTTGCTTAACAAAGCTTTTCCAAAATTATTTGTCCAAAGAGACCTTTTTTAGCATTAACTTTGGGGAGTACTGTTCTAAATTCTAAGGTTGCATTTGGTAAGATAACTATAAAATTTTTATTTGGCTGCTATTCTAAGAATTTTTGCAGAAAACTCAGGGATATGATGGGTATATTAATCATTGGTTTTATGTAATTATGTTTAAAATGTATTTATATATAGTATATTATAAGGAGGTGTATTAATTAGTTTCACTATGATTTCTAGTGCCGGTCCAGGAAACTTTCCCTTTAGGGTACAGGAGAGCACTAGCTAATTTATTGTCCAAAAATGTATACAGTATAAAGTGTATAGAGTATAAACTCCTTTTGTTGAGCAGATCAAGAATTTAGTGCAAGCAAGGAAAGTGATTTAGCCAAATGATTACAGGAAATATCTAGGAAGTTCATAACGCAATATGGGTCATAGCATCTAAATCATAGATTCAAGCTGATGGAGTCTGTTGAAATTTCTGTGTAGAGGAGTTTCTCTTCCTTAAGATGAAATTTGCTAAGGAAAAATAGTAAGCAATGATGTTTTTACCAATTTTATTTTTAAGTTAGTTTTCTAATTATCTTATAATACTTTTAAGAAGTACCTTTAAGTGCTGTTGAAGTCTAAAACTGTATATAAAACCTTTTGCATTTTAATGATGTGATATTGAGATTAAGCTTTAAAATGTCCTTCATTCATATACTTATCGATAGCTATCTATTTATTTATTTATCTTCTAATTTCCCCATGTGTCTATGGAAAACTACAACGTCTACTAAATATTCATCAATTCATTTATTTCATGCATATTTATTTAGGTTACCATCATATTTGAATAAATGCCTTTAAAAGAGTGTTATTTGTATATATGTAAAATACACGTGTGGTAATATTTCGTTTATTTTTATAAATTCAAGTTTCCAGAGGAAAGATCAATTTCTAAGCAAATGATGCCACTATTACAAAAGACATGGTGCTCCTTGGCTAATTTCTAGCAGCATTGAAAATATGCTTTTTCACTTTCATAGCAGAGAATTTTGGAAAAGATTATATGAATTGATAGCAGTTAAAGAAATAAGACGTTTACATATAAATCTATCTTGATTGTCTCTGAATATATGTGTAATATATTTCTCGTTAGGAAGCACACTGGAGATATATTTGCACAGTGAATTGTAGCAAAGTCAGTAGGAATCAATTAAAAAGTACTCAAATTTATGACATGTAATTTAATTTTCAGCCTTTTGCTCTTGAACATTTCAGTTATTAACAAGAAGATAATTAATAAGTATAGTTTCTAGTTGAGATTTTAATTGTGTGAAATAAATGGGCCATATTCTTACTTGAAATACAGAAATAGCTAACATTCTTATTGCTTTCTTTTATATAGTTAAACCACATTCATACATCATCATCTATGTGAAATTTACTAAATAAATTGATAGAAATGATTCAATATGTTATTGATTTCAATATGTAACATTGATATGAATAGGTAATTATATTGAATATGAATATATAATATTCAATATGTAATATACAACATTACATATTGTAATGATTTCAATATGTAATAATATTTTATTATTTTAGAGAAAAATATTTTTTAAAACTTTGAGCACCTAGATATAGAATGCAGATTCATTTAACAATAATTGCTTCTTCAGTCATAACAGCTAATAACCTCTGATGGCTTGCCCTATATTCTACTAACCATCTATTAACTAATTCAAAATATTTTTCCTATATTACTTCAGATAAGCCATTAACTACTTAATGAATTTCTTCAACAAATATTTATGAAGCTGTTTCTACATACCGGGCACTCTGCTCATCTTTGGGGCAATAAGCAGAACAAATTGAATGTAGTCTCTGGTCATAGAGCTCATAATCTAATTAAAATATAGATGAGAAAACAGGAAAATGCAATGCAATGTGATTAGTCTTTTGTTGAAAGGGTAAAGAATAAAGTTTATAAAAAATAAAATAAAAATTAAAGGTAAAAATTAAAAATATATATGTGAGGTGCCTCATCTTGATCTGAGTTCCTAGAGCAGATTTCCCAGAAGAGGGATGAGAAGAGGTAGGCATTCAGGGAGGGTGATCGGGCCAAAGAAGGGTGTGAACAAAGTCACAGAGCCAGGAGGACTTTTTCCTATGGAAAGACTGAAAGAATTTCAGTACACCTGGAGCTCAGCATGTGAGGGGCAAAGGACTGAAGTGGGGCTAAGAAAGGAGAGGGAAGCAGACACCTGACATAATGCAGAATGTTCTAGATCCGGTCTCTTGGCTTTTGAAACGATATGAGCAGACTTGCTGGACTGCAGTGTGGCGTGGATGGGGTGAGTGTGGAGAGGAAGCAGTGAGACCAGTTGCGAAGACAGTGCGTTTATTTCCGTGAGAGATGATGATGATATGAGCCAAGATAGTTGCAGCAGATCTGGAGCCAAGCGGAAGACTTTGAGAGCATGTGACAGAGAAGAAGAGACGCTAAAACTTTCAGGATTTGATGAGTGAGTGTGGCTTATAGGAATTTAGGAAGAATTCAGGAAAAGATAGAGGAATAATTGCCAAGGAAGTAAAGGAAGTTGAGTCCATTGTCCAGGAAATACAAGCGAAGAGAAAAGCCTGCTGCCGAGGGCCCTGTCCACAGTGTCAGGATGAGATTTTGAGACTTGCTTATGGTGAAATAATTAAGTGGCAATGCCAAGGGTTGGAATTCGTCCTTTCAGTTGAGCAAGACTGAAGTCACAGGCTACTGTAGTAACATTTGTCAAGTGGGCCGGGATTCTGGGTTAGAATAAGAAAAAAACGGTACAGTGAGAAATGGCAGTAACAGAATGGAGGGAAATGGGTCAGAATCTGGGGAGCGGTGGGGCAGGGAGACTGGGGCTGAGGGATGGCCCAGTGCAGAGGGGTACAGTGCTGCACAAGGACAGTGTCCGCAGGTGGAGAGCAGGAGGCATCTCAAGGTGACTTAGCTATTTTTTAGTGCTCGAATAATTGTGTGATATTAGAAACAGCGTGTAATTCTTAACAATTGAATGAGGTTTGAGCAGCTTACTGTCACTTCATATTTAAAAAAGAAGCCCTTGGCCCTCTCTGAAGATTGCATCAGAGTTTGCATGTCATTGTTATTTACCCAGAGAGATCCTTGTGTTTCTAAACTGGCATAGAAAACAAATCTAAGCTTATAACTTGCATGCAGAGCTAAAGATGTAATTATATATTTTGAAATAAAAAAATAGGTTAAGTGTTAGCTCCCCAAGTGATAAAGTGATGGCGGATGACTTTTTCCCCCCATCTTTGTCTTCTTAGTGCTCAACAACTAGTGCCCCCCTCGTTCTCTTTCTTTATCTCTCTCTTTCTCTGTCTCAGAGCTTTCTCCTTCCTGCCTCTGTGTGTGTCTGTCTTTTCCATCCCTCTATCTTGGAGGTTGTTACCGTGAGAGCCATGCCAATGATTATGTATTTAAAACTCTTCACTCCCTAACTATACAAAACGCTAATCTATCTGAGTAAGGACAATGATAGTGGTATAAATATTCCTACCAAATGAAGTATAAATATACTTGCCAAATGAAGTTAAGTTACACTAATGCAATAGGTTTACCAGTAACTAAGTATACCAGTGGGATAGTATTAAAGATGCATAACTATGTACTAAAGTCCAAGATGACTTTATCTGAGAATCACCTAGTAGAAAGAGAGTAAGCGTTTGTAAAGTGAAATGTGGTTGTGTCGTGTTTTTGATTCTGAGAGGAGGTTGTAAGATGGCACATTCCTTTGGAGTTTGTTCTACTACTTTCTTTTGTTGATATTGCTGGTTAATAGAGCCAAAAAGATATATTTGGCTACAGATACATATTCCTGATCAGTTTATGCTCAAAGTTCTATTAGAATTGCATTTTATAAAACTGCTCCTTAATGTTTAATCTTGAAAGGAATACTGGCCTCATTCACACCTAGAGATGTACAAGTTTGTGGCTTTTATGGTCTATGATGACTGAAACTCCAAGTTCAAGAGGGCAAGTTTCTAAAAAGGATAATAATAGGCAGTATACAAATACTGTTGCTCCTCATTAAAGAATATAGAAAAATGTGTTTTTTACCTATCAGTACATGAACAGAGAATAAATATGTCTATGTTTTAATTTCCTTTATAATAAAATAACCGTTTTTTTTTATGGGACTTTATGGCTGATAAATAATATGTGATCTAGTATTACATTTATTTACTTATACATGCCAAATAAAGTATAAATTAGATTTGTATGAGAAACCTCAATTATTTATTGTACAATATTCACCCATCATTAAAAAGCTCCATACAGTTCTAAAGTTATGTGTTTAAAGTGTTTGCGTGAGTATACATTTCTTTTAATTTATTAGGTACTCCTAATGTAAATAGATTTAATTTTATTTCTTCCCCTAAGCTAGAGTTTGTTGAAGATTCTTTGGAAAGAGACCTAGTGCTACCTATGTTTTCTTTGACTTTGGTAAAATTAAACTCATGTTTCTATAGAACATGGAGAAGGGGAAGTTCTCAACCTTTGATATTTGGTAGATGTTATACACATATTGATGGGGAAAATATTTCTAGATGAAAGTTCAGTCATCTGTGAATTTAACCATATTATGAAAAGGATCAAAATTTGTAATCATTCCTCACCAACACACAATCTAAGTGGCATTTGTACAATTCAAGCTCAGTTTTCTATGCCAGAAGAAAGATTATCTAATTCAAAAGTGAGATTGTATAATCAAGATTTTTAAGTTTAACTTCTTAATTATGTTTTGTTTTAGAATAATTTTGATAAAAACAGTGATAATAATAATTTGCCTCTTTATAGCCCTTTATCTTTTTTTTAAATTTTTCCCTCCCATATATGACCAAAGAAGTAGTTGTAGTTCAATGATGCTTTCTAATCCTTAGGACCACAGAGTTTCCTGCCTGTGCAAGAAGATAGCTAAGGATTAAAAAGAATATACAGAAAGTCCATAAAATAGTTCTGATAAGATTCACTCATGAGCATAATATCATTAGATCCCTACAAAATACCCTTATGATGTATATGTCAATAAGAGCCATTTTGCACAAGAAAACCTGGGGCTGAAGATTTTGAGATTTGCTTATGTTGACATAATTAAGTGGCAATGCCAAAACTCAAACTGTGTCTTCTTATCCCACATACCTTACTGAGTCAGTGGACAGACTGTTTAACTGGGTTATAGTAGTGTCACATTTTCCTTGCTGGTTTTCCTTTAGGTCTTTGAATAATACAATTTGCCTTTCATAACTGAGCATAAATACACATGACCAGGAATACTGATAGTTTTGTAGTAAAGGACAGGTAGCCTGGAACTACCACATTTATTGAGGGAAATTCACAAATGATCTCTACAACTTTACTATATGTATCTGCACTTACTGCACTAATAAGCAAGAAGCTGTATTATAGATTTAATTTTTAAATTATATTCTGTATTCTCTTTTGGGTCTTGCTTAAAGTCTTTCATTTTATCTTTTAAATCAGAACAGTATTATTTGTATATGCTTGTGAATTAAATATATTTGTTTTAATTCCACTTAAAGAAATCTAGTACAAGCATTCTCTGTGGCTTTATGGACCTTTTAATCATTACACTATTTATTTTTAAAATGCTGCGAATTACAACTTTTTCACTGAAATATGCTCAGTTCGCAAGTGATTATTTACCGTCTAAACTGAATCTTATTTAGAAACATGTTTGCAATAATAAAATCTTAACAAATTTTCATTTTTATCTGCCTTCTTGTAATGTTACATTTATCCAGTGCTCTAGATGATTTGTAGAACAGTGCTTAACTATGCATTTCTGACCTTGAGCATTTTTGTGTTCTAAGTTGCTTATATCTCTCTGTTCATCAGAATAAACATTGCCTACTCCTGCATTAAATTTATTTTGTGTACCATTATTACATCTGTGTTCTAAAGAAATATTTACGTCAGATAACACTATTGTACAGTTCTGTTTTGTATTTTCAAGGTCATCCTCTTTTTTCCTTTAACTCCAGATATGCAGAGCCTTTTATAATTTACTGAGGATTTGATGAGACAACAGTTCACCTGCTGGTAGCTATGGCTCTGTAACATGGTAATATCTGAGTTTCGATTGCAGTCTCCTTTAGAGAAAATTGTGCTTTCAAATTGTTGAGTAAAGGTTATAAAGATGACTGGCTGCACTGAAGGAGCCATTCTTGAAGTAAGGATACAGAGATCAGTTCAGGTTCATTTGGCCCCCCTGCCACGCCTTCAGCCTTGGCTGAAGCAATGAGCTAATTACACTCTGCCTCTGCGTTGAAGCAACCCTGGACATATAAATCACGCAGAGTCTAAGGCCATGCAACTGCTATTTCAAAGACTGTTAATTGTTTTCAAGACTTTAGGCTCAGTAAGAGGAAAATATAATAGTTTCTCTTCCAGAAATTTCTACATATGACCAACAGAAAAGGGATATAAATGTCTATATCTTGTTGGAAATTTTGAATCTTTGCATTTCCCTGATATTTGTCTTCCATTTTTTTCTTAGTTTGAGAAGAATTTTCGTTGTGTATGACACTTTTGTATTTCCTTAATTGACTACTTATTAGCTATTCTTAAGATTTCTTTTTAAAACATTTATATGGTATCAGTTATTAAGTTTAGCCTCACTTCATGCTGAATGTATTAATGGAATGTTTCATATTGTCCCAGACCCACATCAACTAGGTATTGCCAGCCTGAATGGGAATATGAGTGAACTTTAAATTGGCTACTGACTGCTTGAGAATGAATGAGGACGAGCATTATGGATATCAGATTACTCATAATCTTGCTTCATGGTTAGTCCTAGTGATGGAATTAAGTCTACTGAAATGTTGGCCAAAGCAAAACAAAACAAAACATGAAAAGGAATTGACAGAGAAAAGAAAGGCCTTTTATAAAAACCAACTATATATGTTTGTCTAATAGTAAAACTACTCAAGGCTGTATTTATGATAACTGTGTCCATCATAAAAATTAAAGAACGATCTTCTTTTTCCTTTTCAGGAACTATAGAAAAATTGTCCACTTTTGAAAATCAGACATGTCTGTGTGTTTTTCCTTTCAGTATGTGGAGAAACCCTGCAGGAGTCCAGTGGCAACCTCTCCTCCCCAGGATTCCCCAACGGCTACCCTTCTTACACACACTGCATCTGGAGAGTTTCAGTGACCCCCGGAGAGAAGGTAGTTCATTCCCCCAAGGGCTCCTTTTTAGGTGCATCCAAGGACAAAGCTTCAGGCATCTTGGAAGTATAATTTTCTCTACTTTTCTTCTTATCTGATAGTTTAAATACAAGACTTAAAAATTTGGAACATTTATAATGGCAATTACTCAGACTCCAGGATTTATTTGAAAGATACTATTTTTAAAGTTAAAAAAGTGATATAAAAGGATTAAAATAATACAAAATGTGTTCTCAGACCCACTGCATTTAAGGTAAAACTCAGCATCACAAAGATAATTAGGAAAATTACTATGAATTTTAAAATTAAGAAATATAATGTCTAAATATCCTTTTCAGTGAAGAAGAAATTATAATGGAAACTATAAATTAGTTTGAACTGTAATATAACAAAAATGCTACATATCAACCTTGTAGGAGGCAACTAAAGCAGTATTTAAAGGAAATCCACAGCCTTAAATACTTACATTAGGAAATAACTATGGTCCAGTACTGTAATGAGCTAATCATCCTTATAGAAAAGATAGAAAAATAATGGTGAAAAATAGAAAGATACATGAAGGGAATAATAAATAAAATGTGAAATTATTGACATGAAAATATAGTACAAAGTATGAACAATTTTGTTCTTTGACTTGTTCTTAAAAATAAAACAGATGAGAAGTTATATTTAGAAAGATGAAAATATAATAGAGAAAGTGCAGTTACCTAGTGTTTGGAATAAAAGTTTATTATAAACATAGATGATTTAGGTACTAAAATGAGAATAAAAGGGTACTTCAAACAGCATTGTGCCAATAAATTTTAAAAAATTTGGATGAAATTCCAATAAAAATGTTACTCACTAAATTCTTCCACGAAAAAAGACTTGAATGCCTCCTATAACCATCAAAGAGAATGAATTATTGTATTTGGATTATTAGACAAAATTGTTTCAACAAAGAAAATCCAGGCTCAGATATCTTCATAGGTAAGATTTATCTAACATTCAAGTAGGAGATAATTATAATATTTTACAAACTCTTCTAAGAAATAAAAAGGAGGATGCTCTCCTATTGTGTGGCTAACAAAATTTTAGCCCAGTGATAATGACAATATAAGAAAGGTAACCAGACTCACAAAGAATTTGGATCCAAAAATCTCCCCAAAATGATTAAACCAAATGCAGGCACAAATACACACATGCATATATGCATACTCAACACCATATCAAGGAGTTGTTTTTATTTCAGGAGTGCAAGAATAGTTTTATTAGGAAATCAATGCAACTTACCATACTAACAGGTTGGATGTGTATCTCAATTAGATCAAGAAAAAGTCTATTAATTATCTAACAACAGCAGCAGCACCAACAAATAATAAACCACAACAAATTAGGAAAGAAAGATTCCTTAATCTGAGAAAGGGAAACAAAAATTTATAGCAAATACCATTTATTTTGTTTCCCTGCTCCTAAAGCAAAACCATGTGTTGGGATGGCTTAAAGAGTGTGGATTCATTGGCTCATGGTTGTGAGGCTAGGAAAGGCCCATATCAAGGCCATGCTTTCTTCCTAAAGCCTGGCATTCTGGGGCTGGCTGTTGGCGATCCTTGGTCCTGGGCTCCTCTGTCACATGGCAATGCACATGGCGTCCTATCCTGGCCTCTCCCTTCTCTTCCAGGTTCTGTTGACTTTCAGCATCTGGCTGCTCCCTCTGTGGCTTTCTTTTTATCTGTCTGAATTTCATTCTGCTTATAAAGGACTCCAAAAATAGGATTAAAATCTGTCCTGATTGAGTTGGGCTACACCTTAACTTAAGTACCCTCATCAAAAAGTCCTATTTACCATGGATTCACACCCACAGGAATGCAAATAAATTTAAGAACAAGGACTTATTTTTCTGGGGTACGGAGCTCCAAACCACCACGCTATTTCAGCAAATTCCGAAAGTATTTCCTTTGCCATAAGGTGAAAAACAAGGATGTTCCCCCTCACCACTTCCTTTCACCCTTTCTGGTGGAAGTCCTAGCTAGCATATTAAGGTAAGGGAATAGAGTAAAAACTTACAAGGATTGAAAAGGAAGACACCAAGTTCCTTTTTATCAGATTTAGTTGGTTTGATTGATTATAGAATTTAACATTATTAAGAACTGAAATCAATGAGTCCCTTACTTTCTGCATTCATCCCGGGATGCTAGCCTTTGACACGTCTTCTCAGCCTGCCGTTGTAGGTAAAGGAAAGCTTGACACCCCTGATCCCTGAGTGCTGCTAAGAGACAGCATGGCTGTGGAGCTGCCACGGTGGTGCAGTACTCACCATCAAGGCTCTTTGAATGAAGCACTTTTGTTTCATAATAGTTATTACACATAAAAAGTTATGACTGAACTGATCACATGGCTATGTAGATAGTTCCTATTGGTTATTTTTTGTTTAAGGTTATAAGTCTCGGTTGGTTGGCAAAGATGAAACACAATGATAATATCATGTGACCATGAGGCTACATAGTTCTTGGAAGAAGAAATTGAAATCACATTTCTGAATGACATTTGGTCACCTGTACCACATCTTTTAAATCTGCCTGTACTTCTAACTGCAACTATCTGAAATGTGTATAAGGATAGATTTATTTATAATTTGAGATTTTGGAAAGAAAATATATGTTGAAAACTAAAAAGAAAATATTGACTTGAAATGCTTAATATTTTGTGAAATTTTAAACGAAGATTAAGAATCAAAAGCAGGAAAATATCTAATATTAAAATTATGCATTTTAGAAAAATTATGAAAATATACCAAAACAATTATTTCTACCTGATAGGATTAAAAATAGGTTTTGTTTTTGTTTTTCACTTCGTTCCTTTCTCTGTTTTCTACAATAAGCATATATTAGTTTCTTCAGGAAACAATATTTTTTTAGAAAATAAGGTCAATTCACATATATGCCTGTCTAGGATTGAGTTTCCCAAAATAAAGATGGATTCTCATAAAATCCAAGGCTGTTCTTAATTTTGCACAGTTTATGCTGGTAGCAACCCATAATATGCAGCTGACTATGTAGCAGTGTAGCTGTGTTGAGCTTTAGAAGCACATAATAATGATTTTTTAATTCCTTAGAATTAATTAACCTTTGAATAAGGGCAGGCTACTTATATTATTAATAGAGTTAATATTTTCTCTTTTTCTATATTACCCTTTCAGTAGCTATACTTTGATGATTTCATTTTTGGGTAAAATTTCTTTTTAACCACTCATCTATGGAGTCCTTTACAATATAGCATTTATATTGCCACGTCACTGTTTCAATCTAGTTATTAATATATAGGTAAATCATTGTTTCCATTAAGTTAATGTATCTTCTGGTGTTTGAAAGAAATCCTTGCTGTCAAGAATCTTGTAAATTTATAGCAAGAACAAGGCCCAGTATAGGACAAACTCTGAAAAATAACTGAAGAAATCAAGGTACAATTTGTCATGGATTTATTGAAGTAGGAGAGCCAAGGTCTTGTTGGGAGGTCCACACATGACTGAAGAGATTTGATATGGACATTGGGAGACATGAAGAGTTACAAGGAGAAAGGACTGGGAAAGAAGAACTCAGGTAGAAGTATGTACACTTTGGCTAAAGGAATGAAGCTGTTTGTGGGGTGATTTGTCAGGGCATAACAGCAGGAATTTCAGGAAGAGCAGGACAAAGATATGTGTATGGGATAGGGAAAGATAAGACAACAAAGTTGGGTTATAACCAAAAAGACTTTGATGCCCAGCCTTAACAATTTTTACTCAGTTGAGTGTGAAGCCACAATGCCAGAATAAGATACAGGCTTCGTTGAGATTGGAAAGGCCATGGGGTATAAGATGAATTCGAGAAGGATGAAACTGAAAACTGAAAGCATATTCATGAAGATATTGCAGTACACCTAGAAAGGGAGTAGGGAAAGCATTGTCAGAGAAAAAGGAAGGTGATGGCATTTTTTAGAATACATTTCAGAGTATTAACTAAATCGGCTGACAATTGTCTAGATATATGGATGGAGTGGAGATAAAGGAAAGTGAGGTATGAAAAATGTTCCATTGACTTTTCATCCTGAATGAATGGTTGGCCAAGACAAGCCAAAATGCCTAAATCGGAAGTGGATGTGACTCAAGTGGTTGGGCATCCGTCTACCATATGGAAGGACCTGGGTTCGATACGTGGGACCTCCTGGTAAAATTAAAAAATAAAAAATAAAAAAAGGAGAACAAAATGCCTAAATCCAGATATTTTCATGTAGGTTTTAAGCAGAAAATGTCTTTCAGTAGCATAATCTAACTCCCATTTTACACTTGTTAAATAATTAGGCCCTGATGGAATTAGGAATCTGCCTGAGGTCACACAAGTAGTCAGTGTAAGGCAGGGACTTAAACCAAGGCCCCAAGTCTTCCTGTCTATTCTCCTGATTTTGTCATCCTTGGTTTTAACATGGTGACTTCCCTGTGAAACTCTAAATTAAGGTTAAGTTTTCGTGTTTCTCATTATATAAATTGGATTATTGCTTTGCTTTATTTTATATTTGTAGGGGTTGTGTGGTGAGGGATGTCCCATTACGTACCTCGAAAATAATAATACATGAGAGTCTTAATGCTTTAGGTGTATCTGAATGTTTTCCTACACATTATCCAATTAAATCCTTGTGATTTAATTTTGGTGATATAGGTCTGATATTATAACTCCATTTTATAACAAGAAAATGCTTTCAACCTCAGAACCATTAACCAAATTAACAAACTGAGACGCAAGGCTTCGAGCACAGGCCTCCTGACTCCCAACTTCTAATTGTAGGGTAAGGTGAAATTATTCCCCTTTTAACATTATGCAATTTCAGATCTGAATAAAACCTTAAAAATCAACTAATCCAGACAATGACAAACTTTTTTTTGGTAAAAGACAGATAATAAGTTCTTTTGAATTGCAGTCCATACAGTCTTTGTCGCAATTACTTAACACAACCATTTTGTAGTGCAAACACAGCCATAAAAAATATTGTAAATGGATGGGTATGGCTGTGTTTCAGTAAAACTTTATTTACAAAAGCAAGCTTGTCTGAGCATCTGGCTGGTAGCCCAGGATCTATTTTTTTCTAATTTTTTTATTTTTTATTTTCAAAGAAGCTTTAGATTACATGAATGTTACATTAAAAATATAGGGGATTCCCATATGCCCCATCCCCACCCCTACCACACTTTCCCACATTAACAACATGTTTCATTTGTGTGGTACATTTGTTAGAATTGATGAACACATATTGAAGCATTGCCACTAACTGTGGACTATAGTTTACATTGTAGTTTACATTCTGCCCTGCACAATTTTATAGGCTATGAAAAAATGTGCAATGGCCTGTATCCATCATTGCAGTGTCATGCAGGCAATTCTAATGTCCCCAAAATGCCCCATGTTACACCTATTCTCCCCTTTCCCTCCCTTCAGAGCCTCTAATGGCCACTGCCTTTATATCAATGATAATAGTTCTTCCATTGATAGAATAATAATAAATCTATCATAAAATAATGATAAGTCTACTTTAGCCCATTGTTCATTCCCCAATCTTGAGGATTTGGGGATGGTGATGCTGACTCTGCTCCTAATTGAGAGGGGGCTTAGATTCCATGGGGCATATGGATGGAACTATCTTGCTAGTAGGTGCAGATGCTCTCTGTTCCTTGGGATGGGTGTTGTCCATCATCATCTCCTTATTAGTTGTCCTGGGTGAGTCCAATGAACTGGAGAGTAGGTGTTGCAACTCTGCTGAGATTCAGGACTCAACCAGCACATGAATAGATCAAAGATTTAAGTCTCTGGGACTTACGTTTAACAAATGTAGTGCTAATTATAGGATCAAATAAAAGGGGCAGAAGAACCATGTGTAGGGAAACTATAAATGAGTTTAACTCTGTTACACTGGGGAGTATAAATTTCAAAGTTAGGCCCACTGACAGGGTGCTAAATTCCTGATCTTGTCTGTCCTGTTTATAGTGTCTAGATGTCTAGTGCCCTCAGGAGCCCCACTTTTTGAGGCACTGTTTACTGTAACTGTCAATGAGATCCTGCTGAGACATGTATAAGCATAATCTCTGCAATGACCGGCCAACTCACTTTGAAATCTCTTAGCCATAAAAACTCATTTGTATTTAATATATACCCCTTTTAGTTAAAGTCTTTTTCCAGAATCATTGCTAATTGGCACTTGGTAATCCCTCATTACCAGAGAGGCTCATCCCTGGGAGTCATGTCCCATGCCAGACCTGGGCGGGGTGGGTGTGGGGGGCTGTAGTGCATTTATATGCTGAGTTTGGCTTAGAAAAAGGCCACATTTGAGCAACAAGGTGGCTTTCAGGAGGTAATTCTTAGGCAATATATAATACTAGGCTCAGATTCAATTTCATAAGAAAAGGCTCATAAGTACAATCATCAATATAAAGGGCCTGCTGAAATGGCCTGTCTTCCTTCACTAGGCACTGCCCATGTACTCTGGGGATTTTTGCCCTTCTATTTGAGAACGTAGCAGGACTGCCCAGGATGGGAATTCAGTATTCTTTCAGTTATTGTGTGTGTCCCCACCCACCAAGACAATGCCCCATGAGTACTTGAATATATTCATATGCCTTAGAGGCATGCCCCAGGTGCACCCCTCCCCACATAGTCCCCTATCACCAACACCCCACACCAGTGATCCTCCTCCACCACAGCTGTGACCCTTCTGCCAGCAATCTATTTTAACATGATGCTTTTGATTCTAATCTCTCTAAAGAGACAATTAAACATCAGTCTAATTGCCATAGTCTGTATCTTTCCTGCCCTCAACACAATAAAGTATAAATGTTATTCCAATTGATGTTCCTGTGGTGCTGTAAAATTTGTTTAGGTAGTCAATGTTGTCTTAATTGTGCTGAAAAAGTTCATTGATTATAACATTCTCTGGAGACTTGCAGCCATTCAGTTCCCTGAAATGTTGATCTGCCTTTTTTCAAGATTATTTATTCCTCCCGCATTACAAAACAAAGTCTTTAATAAGCAAACTCAACAGCAATTTTATCCACTTTTCTAAATTGAAACTAAGACTCCTAACAGATATCAGGAAATCTTAGAACTGTTCCTTATATTTCCCTCAATTCCATGATTCAAGTGAGTTATGATAAATTTGAAGTAGATACATATATTTGACATCAGAAATGAAAGATGTATATAATTATGTAGTTTTCATTTTATTATTTTTTGACAAAACGCACCACATGTTTACATAAAATAAGATAATATAAGAAAGCCAAATATTTTCCTAATGCTTTCGATTTGTAATTCAAGTATGAATTTTGCTAGCAACCTTAGTCATAGGCCAGAATTTTATTTTTGCAGTCAGAGAACTAAGATTTGATTTTTGGAAACCTATCTTTATTACATTTTCTGCTTCTAAAGGATTCTGTGTTTTATATTAAAGTCAGGCCAGTTTTGATCCTCCACGGTGCTTGGCGTTTAAAATAGAAGATTAAAAACAAGATAGGAAACTTTTCTGCTTAGTGTTATCCTCCTTCCAACTGTGTATGTAAATGTGTGTGTGCATGTATTTGTGCTCTAAGACGTCAAATGTTAACTATTTGTTAACTATCCAAACGTTGTTTTCAATTTTGGGTAGCATTTAATGATATACGTAATTCCTATTTAGCCGAGTTTTCTCCTTTTTTAGGAGGAACTTGAAACTCTGGGCACACCGTTATAAAACTCTTTAAATCCAAGAGGGAAGCCACAAACTGAAACTTGGGGTCATTGTGTCTGTGTCCTAGTTTTGCTGTCTCTGATAAAATAAACAAGTTCTCCTATTATCATATATAGTTGAAATCCTCATGGTTACTATGGAGAGAATATAAGGATGGAATGAAACAATTTCAGACAGTGGCAGTATCCCCCATTTGTAACAGACTTAAAGTAAACACAAAGTCAAGGGGGAAAGGCAGAAATTATTCCCAGTTGAATCCTACAGATAATCTATTGTTGCGAGGGTATTCAGAAATGGAGGAGAAAATACATTGGAAACTTCATAAAATAATTTAGAAACTAAAGCATTTTGATAATCACAAGTTGAGGATTATTGAAAAAGAAGAAAAAACGATTAGTGGTTTGCCCTTGGATATTTTGGAAAATGTTGCAAACATTTTTGGAGAGTATTTAAAATGATAAAATTAGGCAAAGGAAATGTAAGACAGGAAAAAAGGAAAATGCAAATAAGGAAGACAAAAATAAAAGAAAAATTCTATTGAACAAAACCAAATATGCCACAACCTAATGTTTTACATTTTTTAAAAAGTCTGTATCTATTTTCTTATCCTTGGTGGATTTCAGCTCAAGAAAATGCATGCTTAAGAAACTGAAATATGTTGAAAAAGGTTGAATTTAATGATGATATTTTGATGCCATTATAAGGTACAATTGACTTTCATTATGCTTAAATTCTTAATTTATAGCTCTGTAATCAAAAGAAGGGCAATTAAAACCAACTTTGGGGTACGATTTTATCGATGACTTTGTTATGGTACCTAGGTACAGGATAGCATGTGAAATATTTGTAGTTGTACTGTATCTTCACTCAGGGAAGGAGTAAACTAGTTAAGGATTAATTTGCTATTATAAGTACTTAATTTTTGGTTAAATATTGTGCTCAAGAAATGGGGAAATATATGTTTCCAGCACAGAATGGGTGCTGTACTTTTTTGGCATGTGTCTTCAGGATTGATCACTTATATTTTTTTTCCTTTTGTGTGTGTGTGTGTGTGTGTCATTCATTGAGAGTATTCTCTTATGATCAGCTTTTTGTATTGTCGCAAAGGAGTTCTTTGATTATTGTTATAACCTATAGTTGTTTAGTGTCTCAGTCACTCAATAATGTGTTGCTTTTGACAGAAGTCTTTTTTAGTTTCTAGAGTAAAGAACAGGTTCTTGTGAGCCTTAATGATTTTAGATATCTCAAACAGAATAGAGTTAGAATGAATTTTTGAATATAAAAAATTATTTCCTAAATGAATTTTACTTCATGAGGTTAGTGCATTTCTCATGTTAGTTTAGCTCTACTTATGCTGTAATCAAGTAAAAGGAGTTAACTATTTGTACAGTAAAGTCCATTTACAAAACAGTAAGAACACTAATTTTCCTAGAATTATGCTTGAATTATCTTAAGAAAAGCAACATTATTGCAAAACAAAATACAAAAAAAAAAAAGGATCCTTGTCAAAGTCTTCTAACTTTAAGGGTCTTTGAATATATAATCTTGGATCTAGAGAAGCATAGTTACATCTGCATTTGATTATAGTTAGATGGATACATTCAACTTCTAGGGCTGTATTTAAAACATTTCAATATATACAATGATATTATGTTCTTGAAATATGGCACATGGCAGTTATTTTTAACATAATTATAGATGTCTGACTGGTCTTCTTTGAAATAAATTATTAAAAAAAAAAAGACATTCCTGGGAAAATCAGAATTTTCCATAGTATAGTTGTGTTTATCTTAGTAATATAAAAACAAACTATTTGAATAAAGATTTCTGTTTGTTTCACAATTGTTTGAATTAACTTTACAGAAGCTCCAAGTTAATTGCTAAAATGTTTACTTTGTTTAACTATTAACATTATAGGAGAATGAGAAAATGTTGCTTTGAAGTATTTGTTATTAAGAAAAACTATCAGGATGATATATAGAAAAGAATGAATTTATCATAAATTCATTTTCACTGTAATCCTGGGTTCCTTGCCTCCAGGCATCAAATCGTCGGGAGCAGTTAGTCATTTTTACTCACTATCATGTGATTTTGCTCTGTTTTGCAGATTGTTTTAAATTTTACTACAATGGACCTATACAAAAGTAGTTTGTGCTGGTATGACTACATTGAAGTTAGAGATGGGTACTGGAGGAAATCACCTCTCATTGGTATGAGATTATTTACCTACTTATGTTGCTACAAATATGTCCTGTCCTGTCTAAAAACAAGAGATTCTTTCAAGAATCGTCTTAGAATTAAAAATGTGTGGGGCCAACATTGTTTTTATATTTATTTTTCCTTTTTTTCAACCACAGTAAAAGTTCTCAATTATACATAGATAAATTAATTTAAATTAACCTAAGTTGTGAGGTAGATCCTTGGATCTGATGATAATGATTGAAGATGGTTTCCTCATTTACGATCCTTATAGGGACTGCTCTTTAAACTGTTTCTTTATTCTTAATTTAAAATCAGAGCTTTGATGAGAAAACCAGATGAATTATCATGGGTTGCTTGTTTTGTTTTTGTTTATTTTGGCTAAGGTAGTAGAGTGTGAGCTGCTACGTGCATGTTTGGTAGCTGGCTTTGTGTATCAAGTATATTAACTTTTACCTTAGATGTCACTGTTTTGCCTCTCAGAGAGTCGTTTGTGGCTGAGAAAAGGCATTTGTAAGCCATGTAATAAATTGCAGCTCAGACTTGGTGAAAGTCTGCTGCCAGCCTTTCACTAACCTGCACAATGCAGTGACTGCTGCAGTCCGTTTTACTTAAAGGTGAGAGCTATTGTGCAAACATGAGAATCTGCTCCATATTGGCTTTTTGAGATTGTGACTTTCCATTTGCACTAAGAGTGGTTTTGGCTGGCGGGGCTGATGTGCTGTACAGATCTTCTTGCTTCTCAAAGTGTGGGCCTCAGAATGGCAGTGCCAGAGTCACTGGGAAGGTTGTTAGCATTTTAGGAATTAATGTCCTACCAAGATTCCCGAGCGATTCGTATGCACGTTACGGTGTATACCATATACTGCCCCATGCTCCATGCTCCATGCCCCTATTGTACTTGTAATTTAGGGAGACATTTCTTTACCTGATCACTGTTGGTACAAATGTGTTTTACTCAAGTTGACTGCTGTTTTTCATATCCTAAAACTATGTATGACTTCATTGCTACAAGCAAACAAAACATGAATGAAAATGTGCTGTTGCTTGTAGAATTGTCTGATATGTGTTGTCATATTTAACCATGTTGTCATACTGTGAATGCTTGGAGCATAGTGGCCAACGTATATAAGCAATAAATATCTGTGGAAGGTAGCGGGAAGAAAGGAAGGGGCTACATGTATTATTATATTCCTTTGCCATTATACTTGCCTGTGAATACAGACTTAGGAGAAATAAGAACTCATACTCAAGTCTTCTGATACAGTTTGTTATTCTGCCTGCTGCACTTCAGATTATACCCTCGTGGATGAGAGAGAATGCATGCGATTTTATAAGATAGTTGGTGTAGCTGGAGGATTTTCTTGTAGGTTGTCTTTGAACCTACTAGACAAAAAGTTCATGTTGGGCTGAGAGTGTATCCTTAACCAGGTTTCTTTCCTGCTTAGGATAAGACTGACAATTTGAGCCATTTTCCCAGGATGACTTGTGCCTTTATCCTTGTCCCAGAGAATAATAGTCCCCACCTTGAAGCTTCTTGTGATCTTTTACAAATATGTTCTTTGCCCTGCTTCTTAATTCTGCAGTTAATAATAATGCTATTATCAGTCATTTAATCTGAGAATGCCATGTTCAAATACCTTATAAATGGATATGAAGAGATTGTTTTCTTTATCTACCTCTATTAAATAAGTATTAAGGCACAGACATGGCTGCCGATCCTAAAAATAGAGACATGAACCTGATAAATCATGATACATATATGTATAGTTTGTAGTTGATAAGGAAAGTGATTAATACATAGAGTCATATTTAGGAGTATCACTTCATTCTTTTATTTCTTTTAGGTAGATTCTGTGGGGACAAACTGCCTGACAGTCTCACCTCTACAGACAGCAGGATGTGGATTGAGTTTCGTAGCAGCAGTAATTGGGTAGGAAAAGGGTTTGCAGCTGTCTATGAAGGCAAGTGACCTTGAGTTTTAGAGATTGCTTCATCTCGGATCTGTTATAGAAATGTCTTTTCACCTAATTCCATTAGCATGGCACTGCAACTGTACCTTACAATTATGAAGGTGTCTGAAGCTATATTATAATTGTCACAAGGATGATTTCAATAAAATCCTCAGTAAATTTAAATTACAAGACAATCTCTCTCTGATATCAGTGATGTAGTAACATGAATGTACTTAGAGATGTGTAAGGAAAAGTTCCCAAATGGTGCAAGAATTCTTAAGTTTGTTTTTTCATTACAATATCAAAATATTAGGAAGAAATGGCCATTTTCCCTTTGTATTGATTTCGGGTCTGTTTGTTCCCTGTACTGCTGAAATGGTAACTGTTATAAGAAACTGCACAGAAAGTAATTGTACACATTTCTGGAGCATGCTTTGTCTAAATAATAGAGTCAGTGTGCAAGGAAGAATTTATTAAATGTTTCATTCTATACTTCGCTAAACCAAAACAAAAAATAAAAAAATGGCATTGTTTTTCCTGGCTTAAATAAAGCTCCTTTCTTGCCTGGTTGTGGGTGGAGGAAACCTTTCGTGTTCCTTCTTCTGCTAGTCTAGGAGTTTAAGTAATTTAGAAGAGAGCAGGTATCTGCTCATCTTAGACGTTTAAGTAACAGAAGCATTTTGTTTGAAAGATTAACTATATAGTGGTGAAGAGAATTACTTGGATGGAGCCACAGATGCTGAGCACATGACACTAGCTCACTGCCATAGGCCAGGGAATTCTGTGGCTATTTTACCTGATATCAGTAGACAGAACAAAACAATTCAAGCAAGGTGTGAAAGCATAGTGGTTTAAAAACCATGTATTCCTCTAATGGCTATGATCTGATATTTATAGTTGTGACCAGGTTCTTTACTACCTAATATTTGCAGCAGTACAACCAGCCAGCTTTGATTTTTATAACCAGATCTTCATGTGCTCAACTGCATGAACTGAACTAGAATGTGACCTTAAAAGAAGACGGGAATGCAATGGCATGTTGAGGTTTATTTGTTTATTGATTGTGCCCTCCTCAGCAATCTGCGGAGGTGAGATACGAAGAAATGAAGGACAGATTCAGTCTCCTAATTATCCTGACGACTACAGACCAATGAAAGAATGTGTGTGGAAAATAACCGTGGCTGAGGACTACTACATCGGACTGACCTTTCAGGCCTTTGAGGTAAAGTCTCTCAGGCAGCCTTCACTGAGCATATCCTCAATAAATGGCAGTGACATTTAAAGGAATCTCATTAAATAAGCGAAGAACAGAGAATCAGCCTTTTAATCAGCAAAGAAGCAAAGGATTGCCTATAAAATGTAACATCAACAGCAAAGTTTTTTTTCCCCCTTTTTGTCTGGTTGCAGACATTTCCAAGAAGATTAAAGTGAGTTTACATTATCTGTGCTATTTGAATTGCAATGTTTGAAGTACTGACAATAGTTTCTTTTGACAAATGCTCAGACTTGTTTCACAAGACTGTCTGAAGTTTCCTTTAAATAATAGAACTTTTATTTCTCTTCTAAACCAAGAGGTTAAAAGGTAGACAGTCTTTTTGTTGTTGTTGTTGTTAGGGGAAAATCCATCTTTTTAAAACCTTTTTACCATTACACAGAAAATTGCTTATATCACAAACGGGGATTTAAGAGTTCTTTGGAGCTTTCAATCTCAACAAAACTATTTGCCAGGGAGGAGATTAGCACCAGAGTTTATTAGATGAGGAGACAGAATAAACGAACGGTCAGTCAGAATTCTGGATCAAAGTCTGGGACCTAAACTACCAAGATTAGTAATGAGTCATTCTTGTGAGGTAGGAGGACCTGAGTTAGTGATTAGAAACCAAGAGATGGTTTAAACTTCAGAACATTTAAGTCCAAGACTTAGTCTAGAAATTAAGAGCACAAGGTGAAGTGGGCAGGAACGAGGAGATGATGTGATAGGTTAGGCAGGGGTCAGAAATCCAGGTGCCATTTGTGGAGATCATTTGCTTCTTTATGGATGAGAAGGCTGGTTCACTATCCAGGCAATCAGAAGGCAGTAGAGAGCCCCTTCCACATCAGTGTGCACATGCCACGGAGCGCAGCGGACCTGGCAACTCCTCTG
Source organism: Cabassous unicinctus (assembly GCA_029593785.1). Taxonomy (NCBI): domain Eukaryota; kingdom Metazoa; phylum Chordata; class Mammalia; order Cingulata; family Chlamyphoridae; genus Cabassous; species Cabassous unicinctus. The sequence goes on along the minus strand of JAQZBX010007998.1, from coordinate 7,295 downwards.
TCCACACAGCAGGTGCACCAGGCGAGTTGACGCCTCACCTGAAAGCCCGGAGATCTCACACGACCTTCTGAAGGTCTGTGCAGTATGTTTCTTTGGTTCTTGTCTCTGCCTCCTTGCATGTACAATTTAATTTCCTAGACACATTTCCTTTTATCATGAAAAAAATGTATTTTCTGCTTTGATCATGATGTTGTATATTATACTACTAACCATTTTGCATTTTTAGAGACCTTGGTTCTGCTGTTGTTTGGTTCACATTTGAATTTTGTCACATCGATGGGTCAATGAGGTGGCAAACATTGTTCAAATAGACCAGTTTATTGGTAACAGTAAACTATAATTGGATAGGAGTTCATCCACTATTTAGACCAAAATAACTGGTTCATTGAAAAAAGTATACCAAATGGTGGTGCTACCTATGTTTTATGATATTGTAAGAATTAAGATTTTAATGGTCTTTCAACATGTAATTCAATTTTTTATGGAATTCTCCTGTTATGGAAGTGATAACAGAGAATACATTCATTCCATGAATCTAAGCCAGCATGAAATTGCTGGTTTATCTTGTTCGTTTTGCAGTTTTATATTTTTTCAATATATTCACTGTGATATTCTTCAAAAATAGGATAGCATAAGGACAAATACGGAATATTTGCATCTCAGGTGCTTAGAACCTATTTGTCACTTAGTAGTCACTTAATAAATATTTTTTGGTTGAGTGAATGAGTAAATGATTACTAAGATTTGGGATAGGGGAAAAGTTGTGTCATAATTTATTTGACAGTAGATTTTTTTTTTCATATCTCTAGTTTCTTATCCTTTCTGTTTTTAAAATAAATCTGGAGAAATAATTAATGCCATATTACTTCACGTTGCTTTATTTCCTTATGTTTCTGACTCCTTTGTTTATGTGCTTGACATATTTGAATACCAAATAGGCCCTGCAACTTCAAATGGCCCAAACCTTCTCTTACTCACTACATCTTTTCCTCTTCAGTGTCCCCTATTTCAGTATTTGGTGTCACTGTTTAAACAAGGAATATCCCTAGTTCCACTTTTTCTCTTAAACCCCGCAGCCAATCTGTCAGAACTCTTGATTTGGACCCTGCCCTGACTCCTCAGACCCTCTGTGCCAGCCCTTCTGGACATTCTCTTCCTCAGAAACGACAGGTTTGCTCCCACGTCACAGTGTTTGCTACTGATACTCCTCTACCTCTGTAACTTTGCTGAGATTCCCTCTCACTTCATTCACCTCTGCTTACTCATTACCTCTTTTATAAGTCCTTGCCTGACAGCTCTCCTTAAAACATTTTCCTCTCTGTGTTAGTCTCTAGACTTGACTTGGCTTTGTTTTAGTTCACTGCACTTACAACTACTAAATTTTATGTTGTGGATCTGTTTGTTTACATGTTTATTGACCTCCTCACTAGAATTTTTATCACCAAAGAGTAATGAACTTGATCACTGTATCTCCAGCACCCATAGATGCTAAATTAACATTTGATAATGGAAGGGATGAAGGACTGGGTGGTGGATTATTTGTAAGCAAATGTTTGATGTATGGTGTTTGGAGCAGGGAGGTTAAGCACCTTTCTTTATCAAAGGTGCGTAAATTTCCTATCCTGGGTAGGTAAGGAGCACCTGGTACACTTGCTGTGTGGCTGAAGTTAGACTAGAGATCCTGCATCCCAAGAAATTCAGAAGGGACATGGAGTTAGAGGTTTCCTATATGCCATCCAAGTCTTCTAGATAAGGAAACTGAGCTTTTGCCATTTACCAAATATCATGCAGGTGAGTGCTAAACCAACATTGGAATCAGGTATATAGTTTTGTTTTGTTTTGTTTTACCTGGCCTAGCAGTAATTAGGTGACTTATTCAGTTTAGTCACTGAGTTATCTGTTTATATCTATATATTTTGTTGGTATAATATGTTTGCACTATGCAGCTTTGGCATTTTATATTAAAAATGTATAAAGAAAAAAGCTTTCCAGACATTTTCAGTGCTTTGTGGTTTGTCTTAGACAGTTCTGATTCACTGATGTGTTTTTGCTCTTTTTCATAAACTTTCTATTTTTGTAACATTTTTATTCTCTATAACACTCCTCAGATAAAGGACCCTTGTGATAAGTGTGCCCATTATTCTGTTGAAATCTACTGTAAATAACTTACTAGCTACCCATCATTTATCCCTTTCTGTGCATTTAAGTCATGGTTTTGCCTCACCCAGTGCTACTTGGACTTTAACGTAAAGGCAGACAGAAAATCTGAGTAAAAGCCTTTGTTTATGAATTTTCAGGCATCTTTGATCAGGAAGGGAAATTATCTGGAGGGTAATGGAGTCTTTCCTGACACTCTGGAATCATACCACTCTGGGAGCTTTCCCTTCTTTAGCAATGACTGCATGCATTGCTTATTAAGACAAATATACTGAATTGAGTTTGTATGTGAACATAGATCATATCTGAAATTATTTTGGAGAGCTTGTCCTCTATTTCAGCAATAGTGCTACCTGTAAAGAAGCCTCTAGTGCAGGAGTTCTTAACAAGGGGTCCGTGAACTTGAATTGGAATTCAAACAAACAATATTCTTGTGGGGACATGTTGTTGCGGGTGTGATATATTTATTAAATAATACACATTATAGTGTGGACTTAGTAAGGGGTGTGTGGTTTCACCTGACTGGCAAAGGGGTCCGTGGAACAAAAAAGGTTAAGAACCCCTGCTCTAGTGCTACTATTTTGAGAACTTTCAGTTATGCAGAAATACAGAAGAGAAAACGTTGGAAGACTGGAAAGTTTATAGTAATAATGTCAAAGAAATATCAAGAAAGCTGAAAAGAAGTGAAATAAACATGGAGATAACTAATGTTTAAACTGGAATACCCACACACATTAATTCAAAGAGGATTAAGTTTGAGATACTTGTCAACATTTCTATACATTCAGATTTGGTTCCTTAAGAAAACGAGAGATGTCGATAGCTTTTTCCATCATTACTGCAAGCTGCAGCATTCTAAACTGGTACTTGGTGGACTGCCTGACTAAAAGTAATCCTTTAATTCTCTTAAATATTTTACATTACTTTAAGATAAGTAGTCTAGTCTTCGTCAATGAAATAAGATAAGATAAGGAGGCATTGATTTGTTAACCTTTTTCTATTCGTCATGTTCTATTTTTGGGTGTTTGGCTGAGAATGTATACTGCTTAATGACTATTAAGAAAAGAATTAAGAAGATATTCATGAATTATGGTTTAGGCTATAATTCTATCCTGAAAGATTAGAACTTGTTAGTTTGAATAAACTTGACCAAGATCACAAAATCCCCAGCCGGCGCAGTGTTTACAGCCTGTTCTGTGGCCCGAGATACCTTTTCAGGTCCTAGGTAAAAAGAGGCACTGATGGTCTCTCTGCTAGCATGCAGTTTCCCTTCATAGCTATATTCATGTGGAGTTTAATTATTATGTATCTGCCTGCCAAGGGACATGTCTCTTTTATTCACCATTGTTTCCTACTGTCGAAGTGCATGTTACCTGGCTCTAATGGATTTCCAATAAATACTTATTAAGTACATGAATGAATGAAGCATTATTGTGTCAAAAAAAAAAAATAAATAAAGAGGAAGTGTTTAGTACATTATTCCCATGAGAGTAAACCTAACCAAGATCCAAGGTTTCTGTTATTTTTACGTGGTTGTACACATTTGTTTTCTTTCTCCCCCTTTTTGGAATTTAATTATCTATGTACTGATATTAAGTAAATAGTAATAAATTATATTAAATAATGAAATATTAAATGTGATAATCATAATAAAATTAAAATAATATTCTACATAGTAATCTTTTCTCCCTTTTTATTCAAGATTAATTTTTGCTATTATTATTTCCTAGACCAAACTGAATTTTTATTATTAAAATTAATTTTTTAAATGATAATTTGATAATTTCTATTCTTTTTATTAATTATCCTCTTCTTTAACATCCTCCACAGAACAAAGCAAGGCTTTGGTATTGTTTCAAGTGTATGTAATTTTAAATTATATGATATACGAAAGCGTACCATTTATATGGTTGGTTGCATTCATTCAATTTTGAATGTACGTTTTAACAGTCATGGAAGAGCTTTTATTGAAAGTATTATCTAGAAATTTTGGAGTTTATAAAGCTTTTGCAAATAATGAGGTACTGTAATGAATGTTTTTGCAATGCTGTGTTTATTGGGAAATTTGGTTACAAAATTAAGGCAAAGCATGTGAACAGGTCCCGAGCTGGGGCCTGGTCCTTTCCTCCAGCCCTGGCTTGCCTCCAGGGCTCGGTGCCCATAAGCTCTGCACTGATTTGCCTTTAGAAGAGGGGCTGGCCTCTGTAGGCTAAGTTTAATTGACTTTAGTTCTTGTGAAAAAGAAAGTACGCTCACCTGCTCTATGATTCCGCTCTACTTGCCACTCGGTAATGAAAAGTAATGTCAACCCCTCTGGTTAGTCTTGTTCCTCCTTCTTTGTATGTTTGGATCTACTTCCAAAATCATTTAAATATCAATTTCCTGAGAAATGTCCAGAGCTTATTACCCCTTTCATTTTATTGTCTGTGTACACATGAAGTCTTTGCTTACGTTAAGATAAACTTGCCATGTTTGCATGGGGTTTGTGCTCTGGTTACGTTGAAATCTGTAATGAATCAGCGTCATCATTATCAAAATATATTTATTATAGGTGCAACTGTGCATGAAGCTGCGTTCAGCTCCCTGCTCTGTGAACTGTGTCTGTTGCTTTAACTCGAGAAGAAGCTGCTTTTTCTGTTTTTGTTTTTATAAATCATTGACTTTGGTGTTCATTTTCTCATGGAGCTTAAGGTTACTGGCATAATATCAGTGGATTTTATCCACTTTTAGTTTCTAACATATTTATTTCTATCCATTCCATATATTGAATGATGAAGTAATTTGATATAGCAAAAGTTTACACAGATGACATAAATTTTTAAAAATTTTAAAAAACTGAAACTTCATTTGTCCTCCTATGTAGATGTAGTTGAGAAATATAATTATAATTAACTGATTATGGCAGATTTTTCATTAGGATTAATGCAATTTACCTGGAAAAATATGGAAGCAAAGACCACTCAGGTCGTTGATAAGATGTCTAGGGTTGTTGCTGAGAAGGGGCAATTTATTTCTGAATATCATAAATTCATAGAAATGAGAAATTTTATTTTCTAAGCAACCCAACAGCTGTTGTATTCACTAAGTGAGCATACAGTGAATACTACTATTGTGTTCTACACAATACCTGTAATATAGCATTATAGGTAAATAATATATGGTTAACATAATAATTTGTAAATGTGTGCTGATGAAATTAAACTTAAAATTGATCCTCTTTATGCATTTTATCCATGAAATATTTACACTTTTTGCATCGTATAAAATATTTAAACACCTGATTTTTACTAATAATCTATATTAAAAATTAAATTTTAAAGTGATCTGTTGCATATCTGTTAAGAGAAAGAGTGAATTTTATGTACAGGGAAATATCCATTATCCCAGTTCTTTTTAGCAACTGAGGAAATGTACAATTGTTTTTTTTCACTTCCATTAGTTCTTCTCTTGTTTTCTTCCTTGTTAGTACCATTATTTTTAAAAGCAGCTATCTTCTCAAATTAAATCCTATTTAACGTTCTTAATCTTTATTCTAGCATGGCTTCTAATGTGAAATAAAAATGTCATTTTTTCCATTAATTGACCTTCTACTAAAAGGAACTTATTTCTTTATGTGTTCTGCCATCTTTCTTCATCTACGTTATTCTTTTTCCTCTCTTCCAGGGTGATTTGTGAATTAGGAGCAATTCATTTTCTGCTGCTCTATGTAGTGAGGATAGCTTGGCTTGCTGAGACCTCTGATTATTTTCCCCACAGTTTTGTTACTAGTTCAGTGCTGCTTATTCTTTCCTCAAGCTCTAGCCCTTGTGAGTTGACATTTGGTTTTCCATGTTTGCTTGATTGAAGAGCAGTCTTTGTCTACCTGCAGTGGTCTCGTATTTACAGAGAGCTCATTTTTGAACAGTGTATTGTGAACAGTGGAACAAGAGGGCAGATATATAGCTAGTGGCTAATTGTGTTACCAGAGCCACTGCTGAACACCCTCACAATCTCTCTTTTTAAGCAGATACAGTCTTTAAAATACATGTCAAAATGAGATAGTCATTACATTAAATATTTTTCATTAATCCCATAATTCCACTCTCCAGAAGAATCCATTTAGTAAAAAAAACCTGGATTTATGAGTCATATTCATTGAGTCCCTTCTGACCAGTATAATTAAAAATCGCAACCTGAATGCCCCACCCTGCACTTCTCATACTTCTTATCTTAGTTCACTCTATATTTTACCACAGACTTTATCACCTTATCCTGTTTTATGATTTAATTATTTATTTTGTTTATTGTTCCTTTTCTGTCTATCCACCAGTACAGCATAAGCTCCAAGAGAACAAGGCTCTTTGTTGATTTTGAGCCATGATGCATCCTAAGCCCTATGCCTAGCCTAGACTTGATACTGAATATCTGTTGAAGGAATGAAGGAGTCCTATTTTTTGTTTGGGGAAAAAGAAAGAAGCAAATGCAGTACTAAGCCCTAACAAAATCTATACTTCAAAGTCTTTTTTTTAAATCCTGTTTACCCTTATGCTACTGATTTGAAGACTATCCCTGTTGATGCATTGATAAATCAGGAAACAAAATTCTTCAGCCAACAATGCCAGCAGTTTCATGCATTTAGGTTGTAGTTTCATGGAACAAATGCATTCCCTGACATTAGTTTTGAACAGAATGATTCCATAAACTATTAAATTGTATTTCAAGAGATAGTTGCATAAGATGTGATATGTTTCATGGTTTTAGAATTATAGATCTCTGTGCTCTCTAGCTTTAAATATCTAATAAACAGTTGACCTTCTTAAGATTTCAGGATTTCGATTATTTTCTGTGAAAAAAAAGGCAGGAATTTTTTTTTTGGAAATCGTCTCGTAATTTTTAAAACAATTTATAGTTAAATTTTGGTTCTCTTGTTTTCAGGGGCTCTTCAGGGCCAAAATGTAAATCTGTAAATATATAGTTCCATAAAGCTTCATAGGCCAATAATCTGATCTACTATTTGCATTTAGTTGTTAAGGAAAGCAATTGAGTTCCTTCAGGTCATAGGAGTTGAGAGGAGTGCATTGAGGTGAAAGGGCTTATCCAAACAAAACCATATTATCTTTAAAAGGAGAAAGCCAGGGCTGATTCTATAATATAATATA
>JAQZBX010007997.1:0-49115 GCA_029593785.1 Cabassous unicinctus | reverse complement strand
AAAAAAAAAAAAAAAAGAAAAGAAATACTGACCAATGGAACAGAATTGAGAGTTCTGATACAGATCCTTGCATACACAGTTATCTGATATTCGACAAGGCCACCAAGCCCACACACTTGGGAGAGAATGACCTCTGAATGTGATATCCATACCCAAAAGAATGAGAGGGGAACACTGCCTCGCACCTTATACAAAAATCAACTCAAGATGGATCAAAGATCTAAATATAAGTGCCAAAACCATAAAGACCTGGGAAGATAATGTAGGAGAGAATCTACAGGACCATGTAATAGGAAATGATTTCATGAACTTCTCACCAAAACCATGAGCAGCAAAAGAAAAATTAGACAAATGGCATCTCCACAAAATTAAATACTTATGCACGTCAATTGACATTATCAAGAAGGTAAAATGCAGCCTAGCCAAAAGGAGAAAATATTTAGCAAACATATATATGATAGGAGCCTAATATCCAGCATATATAAAGAAATCCTACACCTCAAAAATAAAAAGACAAGCAACTCATTTTAAAATTGGGCAAGTGACCTTAAAAGACACTTCTCCAAGGAAAAATGCAAAAGGCTAAAAAGCATGTGAAAAGATTCTCAACATCACTAGCTATTAGGAAAATGAAAATCAAAACTACAGTGAGATGCCATCTTACATCCTTTAGACTGGTCGCTATTAAACAGAGGACTATAAGTGTTGGAGAAGATGTGGAAGAACATGAACCCTCATTCACTGCTGGTGGGAACATAGAATAGTCAAGCCATTGTGGAGGACATTTTGGCAGTTCCTCAGAAAACTAACTATAGGACTGCAATATGATCCAGCAATTCCAGTGCTGGGTATAAACCCAGAAGAACTGAAAGCAAAGACACCAATAGATATACGCACACCAGTGTTCATAACGGCATTATCCACTGTTGCCAAAAGTTGGAATCAACCCAAATGCCCATCCACAGATGAATGGATAAATAAAATGTGGTACATAAAAAAATGAAATATTACTTAGATATAAGAAGGAATACAATGCTAAAACATGGGATAACATGGGTGAATCTTGAGGACCTTATGTTGAGTGAACCAAGCCATGCATTGAAGGATGAACAGTACATGACCTCACTGATATGAATTAAGGAAATTGAGAAGACTCAGAGAGCTATTATCTGAAAGATAGGTTTACAGAAAATAGAAAGGAAGAAGGTTGTGAACCAAATCCTTTATGGACGTAATCTATGGTAAGGTGAAAATGTGTAGTTGCATATTTAAGTGATATCACTGCAGGGTACTGATATTACTCGGTTGGTTGGTGCAGGTTTGACAGGTGATTAGATTAGGGAGGGTGGGTTGGAAGCTCCAGGGAACTGGGGGGAGGGATGGGAAAGGGGCTGGGTGAAAACTGGGGATTTGTGAATATGTGGTTGAAACTACAAGGTTGGGAATGCTCTTATGGCAACATGACAAGGAAGGGTTACTGGTTTAGGGCATTGGATGGGGGTGCTTTCGGGAGAGGATGCAGTTGGAGCATGCTTCTAGGGAGTATGTGAGTGATCATTTTGTCATAATGTGTTGTATCAGTGGGTGGAGACCCACATAATGAGCGGGAAGGAGTTGGACTCCCATACTTGGGTGAACTGATTTGTTCACAAATAGAGGCAGGAGTCTCTGGAGAATATGGACGGTTCCTAATAGGGGAGGACAAAGTAGTGTGTTGTTGCATGTAACTATGAATCTTGTCATCCAAGGAGTAAAGCCAGAGGGTCACCATGGGCCTCAAGGATAGGGGTAGGGAAGAATAGAGTAGATCAAACGGGGGGCATTTATTGGGCAATGGAAGTGTTCTACATGATCTTACAATGATGGACACAGGCCATGTTAAATATCAAAATTCATAAAAGTATATGATCTAATATGTAAACCATAATGTAAACCATTGACCATGTTTAGTAGCTATGTTTCACTATTTGTGTATCACTTTTAACAAAGGTAACATCCATATATAAAAAGGTATTAATAAAAGAAGAGTATATGAGAGTTCCCTGTATTCTGTATGTGATTTACTGTGAGCTAGAACTTCTTTGAAAACAAAATGAAAAATAGTAAGACACTGGGTAATAAATGGAAGAAAATTCCACTGTACAGACAGAACAGCAGATATTACAGTGATTAAAGGCAAAATGTCAGAAAAAAACTTAAATATTTTCATCATTTTTTAATATCCCAATCTTTTAATTTTATTTTTATTTTTAAAAAATTTTATGTACTTTATTTCTTATATTTAAAATTATTATTATTTCATTTTCTTATTAATTGTATTTGGCTATCATAATGGCTTAATTTCTGAAGAATGATTGGATAACAAAATGGATACAGCTGGGGCAGGGGAGGATCATTTTTGTTGGGTGTCAGGGATGAGGGATACATGGGAGGAAATTCACCTGGACATATATATAAGGTATGTAAAAAGTTTCAAAGGTTCATGGGGCATTGTCACAGTGGGTGGAGACTCACAAAATAACTGAGGGAATATTAAATTCCCATAATGGAGAGCTCTGCCACATTTTCTAATGGAGCAGAAACAGTCCCCCAAGTGCAGGGGTAATGACTGGAGAAGGAGGATGATCCAGGGATGGGCCCTTGATATTTATGACTATGCTTATGAGCTTATGCTCTTGAAATTGAAACTCAGCCTATTGTTTTGGGGTGCCTAAGAGTTGCTTCCTGATAACCTCCTTGTTGCTCTAATGTGTCCTTTCTCTAAGCCAAATTCACCAGCCTTCCCCCCAGCATGTGTCATGACTCCCAGGGATGAGCTTTCTTGGCACCAAAGGATTACTACCAAGCACCAACTAACAATGCAACTGGGAAAAAAACTCAAATAAAATGGGGAAAAGGTAAAGACCAATGAGTTTACATGTCTAAGAGACTTCAAAATGAGTTTGGATGTCATCCCAGAAGTAATGCTTATGCACATCTCAGTAGGACCTCAAAGACTGCCAAAGTAGATACTATCCCCAAATAGTGGGGCTCCTGAGGGCTTTGGAGACACCCAGGTACTATGGTCTATGGCAGATAGCTCTGGAGTTTGATCCTTTGCCAGTGGGCCCTACTTTGGAGTTTGTGCTTCTCAGAGTGACAGAGCTGAACTCCTTTATGTCTTCCCTACACATGATCATCTGTCCCTTCTATTTAAGCCTATACTTGGTGCCGGAGTTTGTAGGTGTTTGTCCAAGAGACTCGAGTCTTTGTGTAGTACATGTACCAGCTGTGCCTAGAACCTCAGTGAAGTTGCAACACCTATTCTACAGCTCATTGGACTCACCCAGTACAACTAATAAGGAGATGATGATGGACAACAACCATCCCAAATAACAGAGAGAGTCTGCAACTGCAAGCAAGATAGTCCCTTCCATCTTCCCCATGGGATATAAGCCCCCTCTCAATTAGAGATGGAGTGGACATCACCATACCAGAATCCTCAGGATTGGGGAATGAATTATGGACTAGTGTGGACTTACAGGTATTCTACTATAGACATATTGTGATTCCAGCAATGGAAGAAATTACAACATTAATGTGCAGCCAGTGGCCACTGGAGGCTCTGGGTGCAGGGAGAGGGATAAAAACTTGTAATATGGGGGCTCATTTGGGAGTTGGGTATCATCGTGAATGACATTGCAATGACAGACATAGGCCTTTTCATATCATCACATAACATGCAGAACTATGTGGGAGAGAGTGCAGACTACAATGTTAACAGTGGCCCATGCTTAATGGGAATGCCCCAGGGTGCATTTACCAATTGCAATGACTGTGCCACACTAATGAAGGATGTTTATCTGGAAGGGTGTGGGAAGTGTGGGGAATGGGGCATATGGGAATCCCTATATGTTTTTGTGTAACATTTATGTAATCTAAGTATCTTTTAAAAATTTTTTTTAATTAAAGAAAAAAATAAAAAAATACATACATCAAAAACTTTCATGATTTTGAAGGAGTAATTTGCATTCTATAAAAACTAATAACTCTAAAATAAGTAAGCTTACACTACTCTTTATTGATTTTAATGTTTAAAAAAAATGTCCCTCAATATATGCAATAGAACATTCTTTAAAATGTCCTTAAGACAAGAAGCAATAATTTGATTATTTTTTACATGTTTTTTATTTCTAAAACTAGCAATGAGTTTTTAAGATTTTTTGATGTCTACAGTATTTTCCTTAACAACAAGATGTTATTTTAAAAATAAAAAGTTAAGTTATGAAACTGAGGTATAATTTCTCTTTCAAGAAAATATCACATAATGACTCCTGAATAAACAAAATATTTTATTTAATTCACAATCTGTGTAAAAAAACAAGGCTAGCTTGTAGTGGTTACAGAGATCTACACATGTGATAAAATTGCATAGAACTATGCATGTACAAACATGAACACATACACAAATGCTATTAAATAGGTAAAATCTACATAAACTCTATAGATTACACCAAGTTCTGAAGATAGGTTGACTCTCCCTTGTTGATGAACAGACTCCTTCAAACACCCAAGTCTCATTCTTTGTTTATCCAGTCCATCTTCCAGTACTGACAGCCAGACGTGAAATAAGAAGTAGCCAAGGACAGATAATCCTTAACTAAATGTCTCAGCACTCTTTGTTGAATATGTCCAACTCAGATGCTCTCAGGTCTTCAGAAATGATGGGGTTGTTTATAGCTGTATCCATATCCAAGGGCATACCCACTGTGGAGGGAAAGCAAATAGTTTAGCAAATGGGCAGGCTACATGATCTTGTTGAATTAGTTGCCCAAAAATCCCATTTTCATTTAAGCTGATGTCTTAGTTTGCCAGGGTTCCTATAACAAATACCATAGATTATCTGACTTAAACATAAAGGAATTTACTGGGTCACACAGTTCTGGAAACTAGAAGTCCAAAATCAAGGTGTTGGCAGGATAATGCTTTCTCTAAACTTTGTAGCATTCTATTTGCAGCTTGCCAGAAAGCCATAAATCAATCTCTGCCTCTGTCATGTGGCTGTTTCCTACTCACTCCTTTGCCCAAATTTCCTTTGCTTATAAGGATACCAGTGTGGATTAAGACCCACCCTGTTCAGGTTGGCTTCATTTTAATACAATCTGTGAAATGGATTCATATCCACAGGACCAGGGGTTAGGACAAAGTCTTGATAGGGAACATGATCCAATGCAAAACAGCTGCTTTATTTTCCCTCATGCTCCAGTCAATAAAACTTTCCCACAAAAATAATTCCTGAATTCCTGAAATCCTGAACTAGGATTCAATTACTTTCACATGTTAACACATACCCTGTTTCATCAAATTTACTCAGTAAACATTATTAAATGAGGATATAAACAATAAAAGGTATATGGAACAGTCATTTTTAAATACCTGCATTTTTTTCTACCTTTTTACTGCCCTTTTCTTTTTCTAAATCAATAAGTTAGATGCACATTCGTATCACAGAGTTTTCCCCACAGGAGTCCAAGAAAAAATGGCAAGATTATGTCAGATACCTTATAAGAAAATGAAGAATAGAGACAAAAGATTTCTTCTCTTTAAAGAGATTTAGTTTCACACTTGGGAATGAAGAGGGAGACTGGTTATGGCAGTAATTTAGTGCTGCCAAAAGGAAGGATTTGTAGATTGGCAGCCTACCCAATTAATAGGTGATTTGGCGGAAACAAGTCTGTAGTGGTAACCAACTCTGCCAGATGGCTTTATTCCTAGGACAGGATATGGACATCAATCTTTATCAGAGATCACCTTGTGATTCTACTCTGCTTTCAGGGCTGAGGACCATGACTGCAGGAGGAGATCTAACATGTAAAATGCCAAGTTTCAGATAGCCTTCACTTTTAATGGAGAGCCAACTGCAATGTCAACCATGCAGGGGTACTTTGTGAGGAAGGGGGCAGGGAGGAAATGTTTCTTATCTTGGAATTCCTGCATCCTTGGGTTCATATGTAGAATAGTTCTCAGATGGGGCTCCAGTTCCTCAGTCCTGGACACCAGCTTTCTCAGCTGCCAATTGTGCCTGACATTGATATTCTGAGACACCACAGGACACAAAGGGCACAGTAAAGTACCCACATAGGGCTCTTCTGATGTAATTTATGCAGTGGAGGTAGTAGATGCATCTACAATTCAAGGAAGAAATGGGTTTCTGAGGAAGTCCAGACAGCCAGGACATCTGTTTACTTCTTCACTGTGTACAGCCATGACTGCTGCCTCTTCATGGGCAAATGAACAGAGTATTGGGGGCTTCTGTGACTTGAATGCTCTTGTTTCCTAAAAGCCTCTCCAGCTTTATGTGCAAAGAGTTAATGTGCCTTAATTTCATGCCAGTCTTAGTGCTGAGCAAAGAGCACTTACACGTAAATAGTACAAGGTCCATCCTTAAAGAGATTAAAATAGAAGCTGATGAAAGACACAAATCATCCTTGAGCTTTGAGCTAAGGATGAAGAAGCGTCCAGATTCAACAGGGCCTCCCAGATCCCCCCACATGTCCTGCCTTGCTGGGAGATTAACCCCGAGAAGTGTCGAGAAGTTCAAAGAGTCAAAGGGGGCTTACAATTGTCATCTTCAGAGCATCTATACCAATAAAAATATATCAATGAACATATATAATTCTGAATTTTCTAATAAGCACATTTAGGGAAAAAAGACAAAATAAATCCAGATAACATATTTTAACCCAATATAATTGAAATGTTATAATTTCTACACATATCACCAGCCACTTTCTGAATGCCGATACCCACATATGGCTATTAAATAGTTGAAGCCATAGTGAAGAATACAAATGTAGACCATTGCCATCTTAAAAATTCAGTTGAAAAGCTCTTTTCAGGATATCCCAGGCTAACATTAGGCTTATGAAAATAATGAAATAATCGACTTCTCCAGGCTGGGTATCAAAAATTACATTGACGCATTTGTTCTAAACACAGAGTCATTGTATGACAAAATAATTTATTTATTGTTAGGCAGACAGTTGGTTCTCAGTAAGTAATGGTTTGGTTTTAGATGTCAAAATTTTCCATCATGCTATTTCCTTCCCACTCATTTATAACTTGAGAGCTAAAAACAAATAAACTCTTTAGGACTCACCTATCTTCTCTTTGAATCTTCTACTTGCCTTCAGGTACTTAGGGAGCTCAGTTCTGGTGTACGGGGCATTTACTGAAGAGTGTCTCTCCTCTCACCTGTTCACCCCTTGCCATGCATCTTTAATCTAGTCTTATTTTGAGTTAATTAAGGCACATAATAGAATATTACACCCTGACACAATATTTTTCTAGGTAACATGTACACATTATAAGGACTTCCTGAGGTTCTCAACCAGGGGCAGTTTTGATACCTTAGAGAGATGTGGCAATGCCCAGGGACATTTGTGGTTGTCAGTACAGGGAGTTGGTGCTCCTAGAATTTTGTGTGTAGGGAAGCTGGTAAACATCCCACAATGTACAGGCACCCACCCTAGACACACTCAAGAAACATCTAGCCCCAAATGTAAATAGTTTGAAGATCAAGAGACCATGGCTTAGACCATGCCTATTAAATCATTTTTTTAAGGAAAATTTTGCTTCTGTCCAGTCTCTTTTAATGAAATACCAGAGGGTCCATATCCATATGGAAATAGTCACAGAATCCACTGGTAAAAAGAGAATAAAAATCTTCTTATATTTAGATTTTATAACAGTAATGCAACCTTCTTGAAAGTTTTACCTAAAAACTTGCTCTGTTGTCATAATCATTTATTCCAAAATATTTTCCTCTGTGATTGCAAATATGTATTTTCAAAGGTTTGTTAAGCAAACTAGAAACTGTCCTGAGACCAACTGAAACTGGAAAATAATGTTCCTTTAAAAAAAATTTACCTGAAAGAGTAACAGACATAAAAGACACCTAAAGTTTCAACAAATCATATCCTGTATATAGTATTGAAGTGTAAGCCTCTTTTCCATATAAAAATTATGACGGATGAGCTTATTCCACACATTTTCCCATCCTTTGTTAATTATAAGTGTATGCATTTAGATTCTCTTAATAGCTTGACAAAAGTGTGAACTCCATGCATTTATAGTTGATTGAAACTATGTATCTCTAAATCAATATAACCAGTTCTCTTTTAGGGTATTTTATATGTTTCACACTTTTAAATTTACTTATCTAAAGTTTGAAAACACTTCAAAATTCACAAGTATAATTTCCCTAGTGAGAATTGTGATCTTTACATCAGAGATAGAAAATCATGAATAATTTGTGCATATTCTTAATATTACCCATTATGGATACCATAGCCCAATTCATAAAAATTTCCTTTGTTATGTTCATTGTATAATGTACAATTAAATTTTGGTCCTTTTAATGATAATACACTACTGTCTTTAATGATCACATTCCTCTACAGAGCCAGGGAAGTTTAGAGAGAATGACAATCAGGAAAAAACATGAAGAAAGCCAGATTAATTTCAAGTTATTAAATTAAATTTTATATCAATCCAATAGTCATTATTTGTTGTCTTCTCCCCTGATACTCTTCTTAAATCATACCCAAAATCATATCCAAAATCAAGTCCTCGATTATGGTTTCCTCAATAAAGAACATTTAAGACCACCCAACCAAAAGGAAAGAGTATCCATTTCTATTACAAGTGTTTACAAATTGTCCTGGGAGAAAAATAGAAATAAATTATGTGTCTTTGGACAAAGGAAAGGTTCCTACAAGAAGGGAAAATTGTTTAGGGCATTGAGTTTAGTGGAGTTTTGCAAGATAAGGCTTAAAATTTCTAGCAGAAGGAAGTGCGGAACATTTGCCTATAAATTTAAATTGCCAAAATTTTTAATAATATATTAAGGAGAAGGTAGTCAGGACACCTTTAGGCATCAAGAATCAGAAAAGTTTACTAAACTGAGAAATGTGAGATCAGATGAGTTAGCTGCACTAGCTAATTCATGGATTCTCAAAATGGAATATGCATTAAAAAACCTTGGGTTCTTGTTAATGTTCAGATTCTGATTGTATAGGCCTGTGCTGTTCTGAGGAGCTTGGGTTCTGCCTTGAGTCTAGGTGTTGCTCATGCTGCTGGTTCCTAATCCACTCTTTGAGTAATAAGGCCCTGCACCAACAGAATCTGATCTCTCTCTGGCTGGGAGGCCTGGGAACCTGCATGTTTCAAAGCCCCCAGGTGATTCTAACCCACAGTGACTGTAGCCATCCACTATGAAGAATGGCTTTTTCCCATTTTTCAGACCCCCAGAAAAAAGGTGGTGAAAGTTCATGTGATTGTTGATCCTGTCTAACCAATTTCAGACTCTGGACCTGAGCACTGCAGCATGTACTACCCACAATAACCCAGCAACATAGAGCAATGATGCTGATTCAAAACTCAGCTAACTCTGAGTTATTTTTGTGATCCAATGATGGGAAAGGAATTTGTTTAAAATGAATTAACTGAGCTCTGTTGCATGTATTATGTAAAGTCAGGATGCCAGACTGCCATATTTCCAAGTCCAGAAATGCACAGATGGCATTTGAATGTCCAGCCCTGCTCATTCTCTCTCCTTTCCCCATGTCTGTTATAGTGCATTGTATAATCAATGGTGGCTATCTTGGGTTTGACTATGATGAATATTGTTTAATACACATTCCAGTCAGGATGCCAGATTCCCAGATTCTGGCAAGTGCACAGATTGCATTCAAATGCCTAACTCTGCTCATTCTCTATCCTTTCCCCATGTCTGTTATAATGCATCATATAATCAATGGTGGCAGCATTGGGTTTGACTATGATGAGTTTACTTTGGAACACATTCCAGACCTCAATATCAATTGTGAGAAAAATTGTTTTTTAGTGAGTTTACTATTTGCTCAAACTCATATGAGAGCCAGATGAAGTTATGGATCATTAATCCTGACAATGTTGAGAATTGCTGGAGACCTGTGATCCAGGAATACAGGAGTGGTTAAAGAAATCCTCCACCTTTGGTGTTACAGGAAACATTCTAGTGCAAAAAGAAACCCTTCTGCAAATGACTTGGATAAGACTCAAGGATGCCCATTTTGTTTACCTATGAAGAGGTTGGACTTGACCCTCGACATCCCCAATCTTTGTCTCATAAAAGATTAGCTAACTCTTGTGTCCCGTGAACAATTTGCTTGTTAATCAAAGTTTGGTTAAGAATCTCTCTTTCTTCCAGGACCCTGAATTTTGTTCTATCCTCAGCCTGGCCAGCTTACAGCCCCTCCTTAAGTGCCCTTCCCAGGAAATACGATGTTCTCAGGGAAAACATATTCTAATCTATTTTCTGAGAATATATTTGGCTTCCTTACACCTGGATCATTCTAGTTTTGTTTATTCCTCTCTATAAAAGAAATATCCTTTATGCAAAACTCTTGAGACACATGATCTTATGATCAAAGCATTCCCCCTATGGCAATGATTCCTCTTCCCTTATTGTAATAGTCCCTTTTCTCCATTGAATAATCTTTTGATTCTGGATTTGTTTTTATTTCATAGTCAAGAGAGATTCCTTTTATCTCTGGTCACATGGTATATTAAGAAAAACAGTTCTCCTCCACAATCCTGATAATCAGGGTGAGTTGAAGATGTTGTAAATCCATAAAACAATTCCTCTTCAAGTTTCCTCATTCTTCTGAGGACTACGCAATGCAAGGACTGGATCTAAATTGGTTCCAATGTACCTAGACACCCTCACTCATGCTCAAGAATATCATTAATCAGCTGTGGTGGTACCCATTCCTCCATCATAACTTCTCCTGAGCTAATCCATTGACTTCCAGCATTATCTCTTAATCTTGTTTTAACACTAAAAAATGAAAAAAAAAATTGGAATGCAAATGACTATCCAACAAGATGAAAGAGCAAAGGGAATTGCAAAGAAAAAAATGAAGGGTAAAGTTTCAGTATTATTCTGCAATAAATCTAATTGATTTCCCATCAAAATATCTATTAGGTCTATATTTTGACAGAATCTGTGCTAACATATAAACTTAATTTGAGAACAACTACAGCCATGTTCTCTGTCTTCATGGATCTTCTACATTATAATGAAGAAAAATCTTTATACAAAGAACAACATAAGTTAATATTTATGGAATTCCTATCATGAATTTGAGGCCTGCTTTGTTACAAAAATATATAGAATTATTTGACCTAGGAAAGGAGATCAAGGCAATTTCTTCAGGGAAAGTTTTGATTTAAGGAAGAAGAGCAGAATTTAAAAAGGTAAAGTGAACAAGATTGTTGGGCTTTTATAATAGAAACAAAGTTGGACTATACCTTGCCCATTTGCTAAGCTCTTTAGATCTTTTTCTTTTTTTTCCCCACAATGGTAATCACCTTAGATGGTAACACAATCAATAACCCCCTCATAATTTCTTATGATCTGAAAAGCCTCCTATATGAAATTTCAAACAAAAGCAGACAGAGCTTCCTAAGAAATTTATCTTCTAAATTTATGTCTTGGTCTCTTGTTTCATCACTGACTGACATTACTGGGAGGTAGATGTGAGATCATGCAGAGAATGGGATCTCAGTGTTGGTGGAGAATCTGTTCACAGACAAAATATTCACCTATCTACTGAACTCTGATTCTAGACTGTAATCTTGAAAAATGAGGCTGCCTTTCGGCCAGCACAGTACTTCAAATGGCAGCCTGCCTGAACCCATGGTTACACTGAGTGGAGATATTCTTGGATTTGGATATTGGAAGCATTTCCTTTTTCAATATTAAAAATGGATTCCATTTCTCACATTCACCAAAATTTCTACTTCAGAATCAGTGCATCTCTTCTTTTCACCTTCAAATACAACAAATAGTTATCAGGGTTCCCCAATTATCTATCTTATGATGAATCCAGGTTCAGTAATTCCCCAAAGATATGCTTGGGGAGAACAGTAAAACAAAACCTAGACACACAAAAAAGAACATATGGAAAAATATTAGGTATTTATGGTAAAGGAGTATTATATTATGTCGATAAATTAAAAAGTTATAACAGAAATTAAATATCATTTCACACCTATTAGAATGGCCACTATTAAAAAGTCAGAAAACTGTAAATGTTGGAGAGGATGTGGAGTGATGGGAATGTTTATTCACTGTTGGTGGGAATATAGAATAGTACAGCCACTGTGGATACTGTTTGGCAGTTCCTAAGGAAGCTGAAAATAGACTTTCCATGGAATTCATCAATATCACTATTCGGTACATAACCAGAAGAACTGAGAACAGAGACACGAACAGATACCTACACACCAGTGACAATAGTGGTGTTATTCATGATTGCCAAAAGTTGGAAACAACCCAGGTGTCCATCAACTGGTGGATTGATAAACAACTTGTGGTATATACACATGATGGAATATTATGCAATGGTAAGAAGAAATGAAGTTGTGAAGCATATGACAACATGGTTGAACATGGAGGAAATTATGTTGAGTGAAGCAAGCCAGACACAAAAGGACAAATACTGTACAATTGTGCTATTTTGAACTAAATATATTGTGCAAACTCATGGAGTTAATAATCAGAATATATGTTACCAAAAAAATAGAAGGAAGGTAGAGAAGGAAAAGCTAATCTGGGCAGAATAGGTAAAAAGGTTGTTTGTAAATCTTTGGAAATGAATAGAAATGGTGAAAATATATCAGGGTGTTTGTTACTAGCAGAGCTATTTTATGGTTATGACAGTTGTTGAAAGGGAAAAGTCTAAGGTCATGTATATTACTAGAAGAAAATCTAAAAACTGTAACATGGGACTGTATAAGATAGCAAAACATCATATATCAATGGGTGATATTGCATATATAAGACTGTTTTTACAAAATATAAATACAGATACACTAAAAAGAAGGAGAAAAGAATAGCAGCTATATACAGCAGGGAAAGCATAGAGAGATTGAGAGGTGATGAGTTTTGTTTGTTGTTTATTATTATTATTGAAATAATGAATGTGTGCTAAGAATGACTGAAGTGTTGAATGCACAATAATGTGATTATGCCATATGCCATTCTTTGTACACTTGTACACTTTGTGTTTATGCTTTATTAACATGTATCAATAAAACTGATTTGTTAAAAAAATGTTAGAGCAGGAAAAATTGGGGGAACTTTTTGAATCATAAATCCAGGTTTCAATACACTAACACTAATTAGGGAGATATTACGTGTTAAATATTATATTAATACAGAAGTATGCTTTGGTATTTCAGATTTCACTTCTTTCTTTATGTATCTTGAACTTTCAGAAAATTGACAGCATTTTTAGTTTGTTTACAAGGATTATCTACTGCATTTCATAGATTCTGAACTCAAAGGGAATATTTTCATCACATCTAAGAACTACATGACTCAATAAAATGACAGCAACATAAGACTCCTTATAAACAGTAAATATATTTTATATATAAGATTAAGAAATGATAAAAGGCATGAAAAATATCCAGAATTAAATGGAGAACTTTCACCATCATTAAATCATGAAGTTTCTGACATTTCACTGGACCTGAGCTTATGTAGGTTAACAATGATCCTATAAGTGCTACAGATATTCAACTTATCTTAAAGTTACATCTCAGTTTTGATTGTATAAATTGTTTCTTCTCCTTCTAGCACTCCATTCTTGGCTTCTACAATGCTGCATCCTCCTACAATTTTCTTAATGCACAACTGTTTGCTATTGATAGTTTATATATTTTTTGCCATTTTTGATACTTAGTTCCTATGTTATGGCTTTGAACCACAGAGAGAGTGAAAGCAATTGATGCTTTCTTCATATGTTAAGATTTTTCTTTAGTGTTTCATAATATTAAGAAGTTTCAAATGCCAAAATTGTAAAAATCTCATATTTCCTAAGAAGAGATTCAAGACACCTGGTTCCAGACACACTCTGGACCCTGCTACACACAGTCACATAAAAATACTGGAAAATACTTGATATGCTCTTCTATTAAATTACTTTCTGCTGATCCTTGGTAAGACATGGTATTACCTACATCTCAGATACATGGGGTAGCTGAATGTGAAGTTTAAACTCTGCAATCTGCTGCTGCCTTGACATTAAAAAACAAATCTGATAAGAGCAGATCCACTCCAGTGCTTTGAGTCTTGGAGTCGATGATGCAAAAATAGGGATAGAATGTGGAGAATTTTGCCCCTGCTAAGTGGCATTTTGAAAAACAGGGTAATTCAAACAGGAATCATTTAAACTAGGAAACACCAATGATAACAGGGAAAGAAAGATATATCACTGTCCCAGAGGAAGGCAGGCAAGCACATCTCTGTTCAAAGTGCCAATTGTAAAAAATATTCTAAGCAATTAAAATCTTTTGAATTGGCTTGGAAGATGAATTTTCTCTTAATGAAAGAACTCTGAACCCAAGAAGTTAAAATGAAAGGAATGAAATTCCATATTTGGTGGGTACCAACAAGAGGCAAAAATTTAACCACTTCATAAGTCTTTTCCACAAATCCAGCCATTTGGTATTAGCAAAAAATATAATCTTTATTCATGATTCACTCAACTAAATAAACAGAAAACACCTTAAGTCAATGATATTATAAACACAAGAATAACTGCTAGACAAAAGTGAGAATATCCTAAAAATCATTATAAAATAAATTAATTTAAAGTTATTAAAGTGATAAAGAGAAATAAATACTTCATGTAAATACTAGGTTCAGATGAAAGCATAATTGAAATTCTAGACAAAGGACAAAAGCAAAGTGAAAGACTTCTAAAAATATATTGTGTATATTTGTTAGAGCTTTGTGCTTTTCACTTTGCCTAAGAGATACAATAGATTTTGAGATCTGGGATTGTTTCTGCTTTGGATTTCAAATGATAAGAAGGCCCAGCAAAATAAAGCAAATCACTTTGTGAATGAAAGACTTAATTTCATCATGCAAATATAATCTAACCACTCCCATATGTCTTCTAACTTCATTCTCTCTCCTCAAACACATAAGGATGAACACTTATGAGACTTTTGCAAAATGATAAATATTTCTTTTTTGAAAAAAAATGATAATAATTTGTTTTTATAAAGGCCCTGTGTCATTTTTATATCATGTCAGATGGAGAAATGCTTTGATTATAAAAAATATAATAATAAATATATATTAGTTTTGATACTTTGACTGATAAAATACAGGATCTTGTTTTGCTGACTGATTGCCAGGGAACAGTCTGGCATTATCTTTACAAAACTTTTAGAAGGAGATTTTCACAACCTTGGAGAAAGAGCTTTTTTTGATGAGGTGACTTCAGTTTGCCGAGTGTCATTTTAAGAACTTCTACTGAATAGGTTTAATTAATTTCCTTGATGTAAATACTAGGAAGTTTAGTTTTGTGAGCAAAAAACCCCACCATTTGAAACTAACTCAATTCATAAGGATTAATGTCAATGCCAAATATTTTGTTTAAAAGTTTATGTCCTGGGGAGTGAATGTGGCTCAAATAGTTGAGTGCCTGCTTCCCACATGGGAGGCCCCAGGTTTGGTTCCCAGTGCTTCCTAAAAACAAACAAACAAACAAACAAAAACAAATGAAATAAAGCCAACGCAAGAGGAATGGATGTGACTCAGTGGTTGCTAACTGGCTTCCTGCATATGAGGTTCTCAGTTCAATCTCAGGTCCTAGTACCTCAAAAAAAAAAAAAAAAGTTTATATCCTAATACCAAATCCTACTACCAAGAAAAATAATGTTTAAAATGTAGTCTAGAATGACAATAACATGGTAATATTTGTTCATAATAATAGGAAAAATAACTTCAAAACAAAATGATCTCCTTTGTAATAACCTTTCTATGTTATCATTTACACCAAGATTAAATCAAATCTTGAATAAATAAAGAGGAGAGGCAGGATATAAATGCAGAAGAGGGACTGTCAGTGGATTTCACTTTAGAACTGAACTGTCAGAGGAAGCAGCTGTAGTCACAGGAGAACCTAGTGGAGGAGTGGTGAGTGCCATCCTATGTAGTTTCAATTTTACTTCTCAAATTTCTACGGCAAGGACCAGGCAATTGATAATTTATTATTTCTCCAAATGTTGTCTGAGGCCAACTAAATGCCACCCACAATGTGTGTTTGGGATTCTTGGGCCCACTGCTCTAGGAATAGTAGACAGAACCTTGAATTTCCACGCTCATTCAGAATAAATGATATATTCTTAGTTTTCATTATTAAACCATAGCTTAGACAACTCTACCAGATGGTGAATTGAGTGTTTCCATTTACTTCTTCAACTTCTCAGCTGCTGCTATGGTTTTTTGCTATCTCCAAGTTACATCAGCTGGGAGAGTAGTTCAGTGGTCTCTGAGTCTAGACCAGCACTGTTCAATAAATATACAGTGTGACCAATATATGTAATTAGAAATTTTCTATCTAGCCACATTAAAAGTGTAAAAAGAAACAAGTTCAATTAATTTATGATGCTAGATATTATTTATAATTATTTATAATTACAAATAATTACAATAATTATTTATGATTATTATTTGGAATTGATTACATTTTGATTGTAATTGATTACAAACAGTTATTAAGGAGGTAGTTTACATTCTCTTTTCCTTACGGCATCTTCAAAATCCAATCTGTATTTTACACTCTCAGCACAGCTCAATTTAGACCAAGGGAATTTTCCCTTGTTCATGAATCACAGGCGATTTGTGCCTATCATATTGGACACCCCAGGTCTAGATCCTTTCACAATTTCAACTTAATGCTAAATAATGCATTATATTCTTCATTCCAAGTAGATTCCAAATATCAGAAGTTCAAGGCCATGAGTTTTATATGTATATGTGTATTGTATTTTCATTACCTGGTGCTAATGATTGCACATAGAAGGTACATGACAATTCTATGAATGTCATAGAGAGCATCCTATGTCATTCAATTCATATAAACTCTATTCTTATGCAGATTTTACCCAGACAGTGGACATGGCTGAACATTTTAAAGAAGCAAGTCAATGTCCTAATTGCATGAGTTATCCTGCAAACCCAGTATACATAAAATATGGATATGTCTGCTGCCTGCACTCCATCTATTCACTGCAGAAGGAGCACCATCTGGAGGGTATGTTGTGCCCTTCCTGCCCTGTGGTCTCACAGAAGAATGACATCAGTCCCAATTGCCAGCTGGGTGATTTGGTTTCCAAGGTCAGAGAACTGGAGCCCCAACTGAAAACTATTCTACAACTGAACCCAAGGATGCTGAATTTCCAAGGTAAGGATTCTGTGTAACTTCCCAAAATGGGCCCTGCCATAAACAACTTTCAAAATGTTCAATATTAAAAATGGGCATTAGTTCAATTCTGGCACCTAAAATTTCTATGTGCTACAAGCATCAGTTGTTCACACCTGTGAGTGTAGATTTAATCCAATTGCACTGGATAATTTAAAGGAAATATATTTTGGTCATGCCCTAGACCTCTGTCATCCAAAATTGTAGCCACTGTTGGCTGAAGAGTACTTTGAATGTTTAATAACCCAGAGTTAATCCATTGCCTCAGGCCTCCTAGCATTAACCCTTAATTCTGATACAATGATAACAATTTTAAAGCCTTCAATGTAACTACCCAGCCACCAAGATGAATTGGGAATGGAATGACAAAGAAAAAAGAAAGTTTACTATTTCAACATTATTTTACAATAAATAAATTTTTTTTCTTCATTAATGATGCCTATATTTTGATAAACAGTGTGTTATCATATATATTAAATTTGAGAGCAAACAACTTTGATAGTATCCACCTTCATGGATTTTGTTCATTAAAGAGAATAATAATCAAATAATCACATAGCTGAATACAAACAGTATCCCAACTGTGAATAAAAGCCCATTCTGCCATAAAACATGGGATACTATGAACTAGTCAATAGTGCTAGGTGAATTTGCTTAGAAAAATTTTGCTTTAGTGAAAAAAGAATTAAGGGAACATAATTTAACTCTACATTTTGGCATTTTCAGTAGAAATGTGGAGTGGGTGTATAGTCTGCCCTTTTGCTGTCTCATTTTTCTTCCACAGTGGATATGACCTTGATGCTGATTCAGCCAATAACCTGCTAATCATTTCTGAAGACCTGAGGAGTGTCTGATGTGGACATAGCAAAAAGAATTGTGAAGAGTGAGCTGAGAGTTTCAGCTATGCAATTTGTGTTATTGGCTCTTCTTGGTTCATATCTGGCTGCCAATACTGGGAGGTAGGTACAGGAACAAGCAAAGAATGGGATCTGGGTGTTTGTAAGGAATCTGTTAACCAAAAAGGAACCATTCTTCAGTCTTCAGATTATGGCTTTTGGAATCTGGGTTTGAGAGATGGAAATGTTTTCTCAGCCAGCACTAAGCCACACAATGTAGTCTGGGTGAAAACCTGGTTACACCGAGTAGGGATTTTCCTGGATATGAATATTGGAAAACTTTCTTTTTGTGACATTACTGATGGATCCCATCTCTTTACATTCACCAACATTCCAGTTTCAGAGCCACTGCACCCATTCTTTTCTCCTTCACTTTCAAGCAAAGGTGATAAAGGCTCCCTGAGTATTTGTCCTGTAATGAATCCATGTATTCCATTCCTGAAGCACAAACCCAAGATAGACCAATAAAGTCAAGACAACAAAAACATTTATTGAAAATTCATTTGCACTTGTACCTGTGGCCTTTTCTACATGGAACACACATTGAAAAAGTAATAAATAGCAGAGAAATATGAAAAATTTATGTATCATGAACTGAAAAAAGATTTAATTGGAAAATAAATTGAATTTTAAATGATAAATGTTAAGGATGGTTATTCTTTTTGAATATATGGTTATTGTTTTTTAATGTTCTGATCTCAAATAGGGGGATGGGAGCCTCTCAAGAGCATAGACAGTACCTCATAGGGAGGAAAGGCCAGTATGTCAAGCTCACAATGTTGTTGCAAATAACTATGAATATGGTCCTTTAATGAATTAATCTTGGTGGTTACCTTGAGTTCTGAGGGGAAAGGGAGGGAGGAATAGAATAGATGGAACACAGGACATTTTTGGGTCAATGGAGATATACTACATGATCCTGCAAGGATGGATACAGACCACATCAAGCTTCATCAAAATCTATAAAAGTGTACAGTCCAAAATGTAAACCACAGTGTAAATCATTGACCATGTTTAGTAGCAATGTTTCAATATTTCTACATCAAATGTAACAAATGTGCCATCCACATGTAAAATGTTATTAATAAGGGAAAGAG
Organism: Cabassous unicinctus; assembly: GCA_029593785.1. Taxonomy (NCBI): domain Eukaryota; kingdom Metazoa; phylum Chordata; class Mammalia; order Cingulata; family Chlamyphoridae; genus Cabassous; species Cabassous unicinctus. Next base: position 29,813 of record JAQZBX010007997.1, on the reverse strand, counting down.
GAAAAGGGAGAGGATATTGGGTATATGGGAATCACCTATATTCTGTACATGACTTTTCTGTAAACTAAAGCTTCTTTGAAGACAAAATGAATAAAAAAATAGGACACTGGGTGAATAAATAGAAGGAAATGTCACTGTACATACAAGACAACTGATCTTGACATTTCCAGCAAGATGGTGTTGGCTTAGGTGGGCAGTCCCCAGCTCTTTCATAAAAAATGACTGAGAAGGGGCAAAAATCCTAACCAAGTGAGCTATTTTGGGAACCCACAGAGCAGGAGGCTTCAGGGCATCGAACTGGAGGGAACTGGACAAAAATTTAAAGAGCCCAAGGGAAAACCGTGTGTTTCTCACCCTTGTGGCTGGAAATGGCAGGCAGCTAAGCCCTACCCTAAAGGCAAAAAAACCTTCATGAACCCCATGACCCCCACCAGCCACTGAGTGGGAAGGAACATTCCTTGGGAGGAAGAGAGTTCTGGCAAAGGGTAGAGAGGGTTTTCCATTCTGTGGCTTGGTTACCTGCCCACACTTTGAACTTTGGGTAGCATACGAGCTGGCACTGAGGTAACCCTGGGAAGAGAGGAGAGGTGAATTTGCTCAGGCAGCCTGATATACCCAGCTGCCGTGAGAGAGAGGAATTTGGGTAGGGAGAGGGCGGAGACAAGCAACTGACTTGTTCAGAGCTACAAACTATCATAGTTCCAATTCCCATAAAGGAGGTGGCCAGCAGGAAAACTTAAAAAGCTTTCAAGGAACTATTTGGTGTCCCCTGGGAGGAGGAGGAGTCGGGAAGAGGGTTGAGAGAGGTTTCTTTGCAGTGAATTTGGTCACCAGGGTCCCCTTTGAATCTTGGAAGGGACCTGAACCTGACCAGGAGAGAGTAGAGGGGATCAGTTCACACAGGCTGTCATGCTCAGCTGCCCTGGGAGAGAAAGCAATTAGAATAGAAAGAGAGTGGTGATAGACAGGTATCTATTCAACAGGAATCTGGCCAAATGGAAAGATTCTAACCTGCTTGAGGGAAAGTCGGTGGGTAGCTTTCTGAAAGGAGAAAGTTTAGCTCAGTGGAGGAGTTCCTGCCTTGAATATATGAGATCCGTATTCTAATTACTGGCTTTTCTTAGAGAAGTGATCCACTGTGTTATCAGATATCCTGCTGATACTTTAGGACAGAGAACATATATACATTCCTTTGTATTAGCTTTTCTTGCATTTCTCATTTTTTTTTAAATGTTCCCCTTTTAAAATTTAACTTACTCACTAAAACCTGGTTCAAAACCTGCAGAGGGCAGGCTGCAGGTAATTGATTAATAAGCACCAGCAGCCTGAGAAGCTCACTAGGGGACTAAGAGGGAAGGCTGTTTTTCCATGTTTTTGTTTGTTTGCTTGTTTGTTATTCTTTTTTTTTTTTTACCCTGATTCTTCCCCTCCTTTTTTAAATTAGTTGCTGCTGTCTTGTTCCTTCATTTTTTGTTTCCTCTTCCTTTCCCCCACCCCCTTTTTTCTTTTCCAATTTTGTCTACCTATGCTATTTCTTTTCCTTCTTTCATCATTCTATATTTGCTTTCTGTTGTTGTTCTTATATCCCACCTATTTATGTTTGGTCTTCAATTTTACTTGTTTTTGTTTCTCTTTCTTCTTTTACTCTTTTCTGTTGGTCTTTTCTCTTTCCCTCTCTTCTCATCATTCTGGCATTTTAATTCATCCTATATATTTTTCACTATTAGAGTTTCTCATCTCATTTTTTGTACTTCACTTTTTTTTTCTTATTTCTCTCCACATTTCATTCGACTTGTTCATTTTCCTAGGTCTTATACAGTTCCCTTTCTACCTTTTACTATTATCATTGCCATTATTCTTTTTCCCTTCTTATTTTTTCCTTTTCCCTGGCACTAATTTTTTTTCAAGGGAACATAGACAACAGCAAGGAAATAGAAAAAGAGGAACAAAGTGTCAAAGTGTAACTTACCACACACACAAAAAAAACAAATTAAAATACTAGATTGGAGAGAAGCTGCCAATGGCTGACTGTCATTACTATGAGGTAGATGTTGGAACAACCAAACGATGGGAGCTGGGTCTTTGCAAACAATCTGTAAATCAGGAAGGAAATATCCATCTCTCTTCAGAACTTGGATCCTTGCCTGGGTTTGAGAAATGGAGATTTCTACTCAAGCAGCACTACTCCTTTGACAATCCTGAATGTGAACCTTTGGTTACATTGTGTAGAGATTCTCATAGACATGGATATTGGCAATATTTCCTTATGTGACAGTAGGGTTGAATCCTTTTTCTTTCCAATCACCAAAATTTCTGCTATGGAGCCACTCCATCAATTTTTGCTCCTTGAAATTTTCTTGATTATCAAGTCTTCCTGGGTATCTTTTCTATGTCATGTCTGACACTGCTAATCTCTAATTTATCCTGGGAAAGGCAAATAAAACTTTGCCCTCTGAAAAACATTTATAGAAATTTATTTTGTGCTCAGAGACAAAAGCCTTTCTGCTTAGTACACACATGGTACAAAGTTACATGAGAAAAATGTGGAATATTTCATGAACCATGAGCATAAATTAATGACTTTAAAATTACCTTGCAAATATTAAGTATCTGCATGGTTGTCTTCTTGAGGTTTTATATTTATAATTTATATAAATATGTCTTGATTTTCAGATAAATTTCCAAATGTGTTCCCTTTTATTTTCTATGAGATGAACTTTGTGTATTATAGAGGTCTTAAGCTATATAAATAATGAGTGTGACCCAACAGATTATATGATCTTCTAAATAATAAGGAAACAAGAATGAATATAAGCAATAAAAATAAATATATGTATGTTTCAAGTTGAAAAATGGATAAATGCTTGTATAAGACCCTGAATTCAGAAGACAGTTTTTCAACATTACAGGAAAGTTTATCTGTCTTAGAATTTTGTTTTTTAATCAATTTTATAGTGTTCCACAGAAAGTACAGTAGGTAATGCTAGAGAGCCATTGCATAAGTGGAAGACTGTCAGCTTTGAAAATCCGGTGTATAATGAACACAACTGAAATTTTTAATTGAAAGTGTTTAAAATGAGAAATTTTATATTGTATATGCCACCACAATAAAAATTTTAAAATATTCCTGTCCAGAATTTTTCTATTAAAGTCAAAATGCAGAAAGGAAAATTATACAAATTAGAAAGAAAGATATAAAACTTTCTCTATTGTCATATGACATCGTTAAAAATCACATAAATTCAACTTTTTACTAGACCTTATTCTAAATTTTTCATATAAGTAGATTCATAGAATATTTGTCCATTTTTGTCAGGCTTATTTCACTCAAAACAATGTTTTCAAGGTTCCTCCCTGTGGTAGCATGTATCAGAGTTTCATTCTTTTTTAGGTTTGAATAATGTTCCAGTGTATGTATATACCACAGAGACAGAAATTAGATTAAAGATTTCAGGGGACAGAGGGATGAGGTTATTGGGAGTTATTGTTTAATGGGTACAGACTTTCTTGCAGAGGTGATGAAAAGTTATGGTCACAGTTGGTTTAGATGGTAGCAGAACATTTTGAATGTAACTAATACATCTGAAATGTACACTTAAAAATGGTTGAAATGGGAAATTTTGTATTATACATATGTTACAAAATTAAAATTTAAAAAAAGCTATTAGAACTAAGAAGTGAGTTTAGCAATATTGCATAAAACAAGCTCAATATAAAAAATCAATTACATTTCTACCTACTAGCAATAAACAATTGGAAAATGAAATTTGAAAATTGTTATTATTTATAATAGCAGTTAAACACATCTCTAATATCTAGCACAGGTAGTAGGATACAATGGATGTCTGATAAATGTCTGGTAACTGACTGAATGAGACTAGAGAGGAGAAAAATGGTCAAGTTCTTGTAGAATATGAGAACAAGTTTAGACTTCACCCTGAAATTAATGGGAAGCCAACGGAGCAGGTAAGAGTGTTCAGATCACAGTAGATATGTAACAGCTATTACTGATGGGAAAATGAATATATAGCTACCATTGTATCAACAGAGGGGAAATGTTAACCCTTTTTTATATCCTTAAAAGGTATTTATTGCATACAATAAAAGTTATCTATTTTAAAGTTCTGATTTGATGAGCTTGGTAAATATGTAGAATTGTGCAACACCCATTTACAATCAGGTTTTAGAGTATGATTCCTGCAAAATTTCTTTAAAATCACCTGTCCCCCAACTCTAGCCACAGGCTACAACTGATGATTTCTGTAACTCTCATGCATATTCTAGAGTTTCCTCTTGAGGCATCATTGGCCCAGCACCTTGAGGCTTCATTCTTAAGTGATCCTGTAATCCTCTCTCTCCTAGCATAGGGCTTGTTTATTTCTGGGCCTCCTACATCAATTTTGGTAGTTCTGCTTTCTTCCTGATGTCAGCTGTAAGCTATCATGCAAAATGTCTCATCTGTCCCCAGGGCCCCAGCCATCTGAGCTTTCTCTTTATTGTCACATGGTAGGATCAAGAATGACAGTGCTCTCTTTCCTTGTGTCTGTCTTTCTGTGTGTCCATTTATATAAGACCCAAAGAGGGGGTGGGGACTCAACCTGAATCATGCCTTACTGGTGTGTTTAAATTAAAAACACTAAAGCAATCCTATAGAGTAATTTAATCAGAGGGCCCTCAACATAATTTAGTGCAATTAAGATGCATCCAGAGAAACAGATTAGTTTACAAAAATAATCTTTCTCCTTTGTGGATTCATAAAATAATCTCAAACTGCCACACCACCTTACATGACATACTATTAGACTCCTTCTTAATAGCATCTAATCTACCTCTCCATTGCTCCAGTTGGCATCTTGAGATGGATTGTCACTCTTGTTCATGAAGTACTGCTCTTAAGCACCAATTCACATGGTCAGCTCATAAGCAATATTAATGGTATTGTTAAAATGGATTAGCAAACATGTTCAAATTGTGTTTAATATTCAAGTTAGAGTACATATGAAGTCTATTTCCTTTCTACAGTACCTACATCCCCAGATTGCTGTTTTCTTATCCAAGAAGTGGGACGAAAATCTTTGTATTTTGCTGTTGATGCATCTCTCATTTTCTTTTTTCTCTTTCTTCCTTCTTTTTTTTTTAACCATTTAAAATAAATTGACTATTAATGAAACTAAACCTTATTGAACAGAACATCAAAAATTTGTACAGTGGCCAATACTCTTGCTTGTAATGATGTTAATTACTGACAAATTGTTTATGAAACCAGAAAATCTTAAATCCAGCACATATAAATGGTGCTGCTTATTTCACCAACTGATGTTCCTCAAAGCTTTTGAGGTGTTTCTTCTGGAGCTATCTGAATCATCACAAAACTTATTATCTTCTGATTCAGTCCTGAAATCTGGTTTGGGAAACTTTTTTTCTGGATAAAAGCTATTTAGAAGTTATTTGCTGATGTTCAGGAACTAGGTCCGTGAAAACAGTGCCACGGATGAGAAAGAAACAAGAGATAGCCAGGGCCAGGGGACCTTCCATTTAAGGGCAGAAGGATCCTGCTGCATAAAACTTCTTGGCTTTTATTTAGTTTTAGAACAAAGAAAATACGTGTGCACATGTGCAAAGGTAATAGATACATGACAGCTTACACGTTACTAAAGTCAGCAAATCTTTAGGGTTAATGGTTCACTTCTCTTTACATTTCTGCACATAACAGACCCTGTTAATCATTATCTGATATACACAAATACACTCCTTGAAGCACAGAATGCTTCTCCACCAGGCTCCTACCAGATCTTATCTTAGTGTCTTGAGACTAGAGATGCCTGTCCCATAAATACCAAGGCAGCCTGCTTTCTGTCAGTAATCATGGCCTTAAACTGAACTCCTTCATTTCCCCCTTTTTATTAATTAATTTTTTTAGGTGAAGATTATAGGAACCATTATATAAGATAATACAAGGTGACCTCTTCTCACACTTGTCTTCATCCATAGGTTCTTGTGACTGTGCCTGTCTTAGGCTGTCCTCCTCTGAGAATCTTACCTGTCATTGGCCACCAGTCAAGCTTTTGGGCTCTTACATGAAAGTTAATTTCAGGTATATTTTATACTTCTTCGGGTTCCTTATATGAATGCTTTTATGTAGATAATTAGTAGTAACATCATGGGGTTATTAGTCTACTACTTTCTACCACAAATAATGTAAAATTAGTTTTTCATGGCTAAGTTTCTTAACATAAATGCATTTATCTGATTCAATTTTTCTATGACTATATGTCATTACTCTACCCTTGAATATACAATTAAAATGCATAAAACAATAATTCCTAATCCAATCTAAAATTAGATTTTAACTGTTTTTTGTTTCCACCAGTGAAACGGATTAACAGTATTTAAATTTTCAGACAATTCATTCCAAAATTCTGCACCAGAGGTTTCTTTCAATTCATTTTGAGACATGCTCAATGCTTTCCTTTGCAATTCTAAAATATCTAAAGAAATATTATGTTTATATACAATCAAATTATTTTTTTACTTCTTCCCAATCATGCTCACTATTATTATAAGGCAAAGGAGTAATACAAAAAGAACTTTCATTGCAATCACATTTAAGAGCTCTTAACAAGTTTTAATTATAAATTTGATTACCCAAATGTAAATCATTGTTTCAAGATCATTCATATGATTATTCAGTTCCATATCAACATGAGAATGGTTATGCCACATCTCACTTACATTTTTACGCCAGTCCTTAACATACTGTTGCGTCTGAACTCCTTGATGCAGGGCTGTGCCAGCAATGGCTGCAGCTGTTATGATGCCAATCAGTCCCAAAATTCCTGCTATTAAAAGTCCAATCAGTGTTTTAGTTCTTTTTAAATAATGGTTGAAGAAATGCAACAGCAACTGGGATTCTGGTGACTGTTGCCAATGTCTGGACATCTGAACCAGTAACCATAGTCCTTTTCCTCTTCTTGCTATAAAAGGAGTTTGATTTTCCTACAAATATGAATCTTAAGACATGTAAATAAAGAGCAATTGGAGCAGCTAACGTTCCTTTCACAAAAAGTTAACTTTTCCAATGATAAAAACTATATGATCTCATACACATACTGTAAGAAATTGAGTTAATTTTCTCTTTAAACTGGTAATATTAGTTTTATTACCTTGCCTTTTGAAAATTGGGCCAGTTCCCAAAAATAATTTCCAGAAATAAATTTGAGTATTGTTAAGTTTAGTATCCCATGGTTGTGGGATAAATCTTCCTTGATGTATCCAATTTATTGAGCTGTTAGTAAATGCTGTATTACCAAAATTCCAGAAATAAGGATTACTGTCATTAATGGTTATGGTTGAACTGTTAATGAACCAAGATATGGTTGTGTTTTTAACAGGCTTCAGCATTCCTCTAAGGGCCCAATACTTTACAATTCCATAGGAATCGTAAAACAACACAAACCCTGTAAAACCATGACATATATGCCATTTGCCATATAGTAATCAGTTTTGAGATGAACATGTAAGATTTACCATATTTTCTGATTTATATGGTAAAGAAGGAAAAATGAGAATATAAATTCGAGTTTGATTTTTCTCTGTTAAAACTACACTGCGATTTTGAGGTTGCATGCTTGTGGAACCATGTCCAATACAAAGAGGGTGGTCTATAAAAGGTAAAGTTAAATTTTCTACTAATTTCCCTTCATCTTTTGGCTTTAAGGGTAGCTGTAAGTCTATAGGTCCCAGAAAATGGTAAGATTTATTAAGATAAATTGGATAAGACTCATCGTCCCAGGTTAACAGCTCCAAAATAGGTTGGTTGGTAATGTATGCTCAATAAGTGTAATTATGATATGGTATCTTACCTTGACCTAATACTTTACCTATAATTAATCCAATGTGAAACCACCATGTCCATAGTTTAAGTTTCAGCAGCATCTTCAACTCAAGGTTTCATTCTTCTGGAGGGGATCCACTGCTGTTCTCCTGTTTCTGTAAAGATAAGAGCAAAACCTCGGCCACAAATTTTTACCTCTTCTTTTCCCCATTTCTTGGTTGTTTCATTTTACCAATATATTGGTTGACCACATTTTTCATTTTCAATCGTTTTATTAACCCCCCATTGTCTTTCTGCTTCAGTGGTATTAGAAATTTGTTGTCTATTAAGAAAATTTAAGGTAAGCAAAGCTTTAGTTTTTCTTTACCAGATTCTCTTCCATCTCCCCCTTTTCTTTTTGCAGCATTAATTTTAGTGATAGCTTTTTTCTACTACTGCTTGTCCTTGGTAGTTATATGGAATTCCTGTAACATGTTTAATGTTCCAGTCACTGTAAAATTTTTTGAAAGACTGAGTTAGGCAGGACCATTATCAGCTTTTAGCTGTACCAGCAGGCTCATTACAGCAAAACAGTGTAATAAGTGAGAACGTACACGTGAGGCCTTTTCACCAGTGTGAGCAGTTGCCCAAATAAAATTAGAAAATGTGTCCACTGTTACATGTATATAATGAAGGCAGCCAAAAGAGGGCAAATGTGTAACATCCATTTGCCAAATTTCATTACGATGTTCTCCACAGGGATTTACTCCTGGAGAGAAAGTGGGGGCATTTATGGGCCCACAAGTAGCATATTGTCTAACAATCTTTTTACTTTCTTTTACTGTTAAGTGGGGATATTTATGACATAAGCCAGAAGCATTAGTATGTGTAAATTTATGATAATCAACAGCAGTTTTGGTATGAGCAATAAGATTATCTACCAAATCATTTTGTGAAGTCATAGGGCTGGGAAGTTGAGAATGGGCATGAATGTGAGTAATGTAAATTGAATTAGATTATTCATGAACGCTCTTTTATAATTGTAGGAAAAGAACTTCTAATTTAGAAATTGTAGTTATCTGAGCTGTTTCTATATGACAAACAATGTGACAAACATAAGCAGAATCAGACACAATATTTAAAGGTTCAGAAACATCAGTGAGCAATTGAATAACAGCCATTAGTTCTAACTTTTGGGCAGATAAATAAGATGTTTTCCAAGATTTTGTAGTTGGGCCTAAATAGCCTGCATTTCCATTACTGCTGCCGTCAGTATAGTAAATTAGTGCAGCAGAGAGAGGTTGTTGTTTGACAACCTTAGGAAGAATCCATAAATATGTTTTAAAAACTGTAAAAATTTTGAATTTGGGAAGTGATTGTCAATTGTTCCAATAAAATCTGCTAAGGCCACTTGCCAAGAATTACTGAACTGCTAGAGCTGAGAAAGCTCCTGCTTTGTAATGTCCAGTATGATTTTATCAGGATCTCTAGCCATAAGCTCTCTCAGGCAAATACAGCCTTTTGATATTATTGCTGTAAATTTTTCAGGAAAAGTATGAAGTTTTTTTAATGTTTTTGTTGGGTAAGAATATCCATTCTATTATGCCCTCATCTTGCCAAAGTATTCCAGTAGGGGAATAGTAAGAGGGAAATATTAAAAGTGAAACTGAAATATTTATATTTATCCTTGTTAGTAGGCTATTTTGTACACTTTTTTCCAACCATTTTAACTCCTTTTTTGCTTCTGGGCTCAAAATGCGAGAGCTATTTTAGTCAGAGTCTCCTGTTAGAGTATTGAAAAGATTAGTTAAAGCATAAGTTGGAATTCTTAAAGTAGGCCATACCCAATTAATATCACCCAGTAATTTTTGAAAATCATTTAAAGTACGTAAATGATCAGTTCGAAACTGGACCATTTGTGGAGCTATAATATTTCCATTAATAGTATGGCCCAAATATTGAAAAGGAGCCCGTTTTTGAATTTTTTCTTCTGCTATTTGTAACCCATGTGGAAGAAGAATTTCTTTAGCCAGCTGAAATAGTTGTTTCAGCTCAGAAGTTTGCTCAGTGGCAAAAAGAATATCATCCATAAAATGAATTATCATAGCATTGGGAAATTGTTTTGTAAAATTTATAGTGGAATGTGAACAAAGGATTGACATAATGTAGGATTCTTCATCATTCCCTGAGGTAGAACTTTCTAGTGATATCATTCATTAGGAGCTGAGTGATTAATAGAAGGAATAGTAAATGCAAATTTTTCTCTATCATTTGGATTGAGAGGTATAGTAAAGAAACAATCTTTCAAATCAATAATAACTATATGCCAATTTTGTGGAATCATAGCTGGGGATGGCAAACCAGGCTGTAAAGATCCCATAGGTTGAATAGCTTTGTTAATTTCATGTAAATCAATCAACATGCACCATTTGTCAGATTTTTTTTTAATTACAACAACTGGAGAATTCCATGGTATAGTAGAGGGTTTAATATGCCCTAACATTAACTGCTCATGTACAAATCCTTTCAGGGCTTCTAACTTTTCTTTTGGAAAGGGCCACTCTTCAACACAGACAGGTTTGGCTCTTAGCCATTTTAAAGGTAATGTGAAGCCCTTTGCCACAGCAGAATCTACTCTAAATTTGACTATCCTAGGCCATGGTAGTCTCCAATAAGTCTTGTCTCAGGTTAGGAAGGGGGAGCATATTGCATATGAGTAATAAGATGTTTAGCTGTATCAGAAACATGAGGAATATTCAAATAAGCTCTCCATTGGTATAATAAGTCTCTTCCCCATAAATTAAGTCCTACATCCACAACATAAGGTTGCAGAGCAGCCTCTGAATCTCCTTCTCTACTTCCCTGTGCTATGCTTTTCATAATTGAAGAGGATGGTGCCAGCACAAAAACAGAAACTTTTGGAGGGTCATCAAATGTCATAAAATATGGATCAGCAGATACCTTAAAAGGCTCAGGCATGGGTTCAAAAGACAATAAATCATCTTTTGGAGTGGACGGCAAAACGACCACAGGAAAAGTTCCATAAACTCCCTTTTTCTTTTCTTCCCTTTTATTACACACGAGTTTATCTGTTTTTGGCTGTTCATGAATTTTTTCATATATATTTTCATTAAAATCAACATCAGTTCATTCTGCTATTGGTCCAGTGATAGCAATATCCTGTTTATTATCTTCATTTTTGTCTGATTGTAATGGTTTAAAAGCAACAGAATTAAGACTACACAAAGACCTTACATGCATGGGAATTATCTTTCTCTTTTGATAAGCCCTTTTTAAAGCTTTCATGACTAACTTCCATTGTATCAGATTTAAAATATTCCACCCTTGTGGCTGAAACCAATAACAATGTTTCTATACAAGAGAAAAAATTTCCTCAAAAGCCAAGGATTTAATAGTTACACTCGTGTTTTTTAATAAAGTTTTTAACACTCTAGAGTACTCTTCAAAATTTGACTGCTGATTCCCCATTTCCCTGATGATCCCAAGGATGTAATTTACCATTTTTGAAAAACACTCGTCAGGAGCTCCTTGGTCTGCTGGTCTCTGACCAAAAGAAAAGTTGCATTTTTGGGTCCCTGTTTGGTTGCCAAATGTTGATGTTCAGGAACTAGGTCCATTAAAATGGTGCCATGGATGATAAAGAAGCAAGAGACAGCCAGAGTCAGGGGACCCTCCATCCAAGGTGAGAAGGGTCACGCTGCATAAAACATTGTGGCTTTCATTTAGCTTTAGAACAAAGAAAATGCATGTGCGCATGTGCAAAGGTAATAGATACATGATGATTTACATGTTACTAAAGTCAGCAAATCCTTCGAGTTAATGGTTCAGTTCTCTTTACATTCCTGCATGTAAGAGACCTTGTTAATCATTATCTGACATATACCAGATACACTCCTTGAAGCACAGAATTCTTCTCCACCAGGCTTGTACCACATCTTATCTTAGTGTCTTGAGACTAGAGATGCCTGTCCAATACCTACCAAGGCAGCCTGCTTTTTGTCATGAGTCATGATCTTTAAATGAACTCCTTCAGTTATTCAAAATAGCTTTAGAATTTTATAACAGAATTAGCTGTTCCTGAATGAGGCTCATTAATCTTTCACAGTTTTGAAAGATTAATCTAAAATCAGCTACAAAATCTTCAGGTTTTATTTACATGAAATGCTCTCCCTGTACAGGCCTACCTTTTCACAGATATTTTGTTTTTACACATTGAAGGTTTGTGGCAACCATGCATTGAACAGGTCTACTAGCATTTTTACAACAGTTTGTGCTAACTTAGTGACCTTATGTCACATTTTGGTAATTCTCATAATAACCTAAGCTTTCTATTATTATTATGATATGTTATAGTGATCTGTGGTCAGCTATCTTTGGTGTTACTATTGTAATTGTTTTGAGTTGTCACAAACCACACACATATGACTGTGAACTCATTAAATGTTTTGTGTGTTCCATCAACCAGCTGTTCCCTGTCTGTCTCCCTCCCCTCCGGCCTGCCTATTCTTTGAAACAGAACAATATTGAAATGAGGCTAATTGATAACCCTACAATGGCCTTTAAGTGTTCAAGTGAAAGGAAGAGTCATAGGTCTCTCACTTTAAATTGAAAGCTAGAAATGATTAAGCTTAGTGAGGAAAGCATGTCAAAAGCCAAAATAGAAATAGGCTTAGAAAGCTAAACGTATTGAGCTGGTTGGCAAAGTTGTGAAGGCAAAGGAAAAGTTCTTTAAGGAACTTAAATTTCTTTAAGGAAATTAAAAGTGCTACTTTAGTAAACACAGGAATGATAAGAAAGCAAAACAGCCTTATTGCTGATATGGAAAAGTGTTTAGTAGTTGCATAGAAGATCAAAATAACCACAACTTCCCCTTTAAACCAAAGCCTAATCCAGAGCAAGACCCTAACTCTTTTCAATTATATGAAAACTGAGAGATATAAGGAAGCTGCAGAAGAAGTCAAAAGCTACCAGTGGTTGGTTCATGAGGTTTAAGGAAAAAACCATCTCCCTAAGATATGATTGGAACACTCCCAGTCATAACTCAGAAAAAAAGAGAACCGAAGACCTTGTTAATTTAACCACCAATAGATAGAAGAAGTGTGAATGGCTAAATTCATTTCTCTTTGTCATGAAATGAGCCTGGGTTTTCATGACCCAATTTCTCCAACTATGCCTAATTTTGAAATCCTCTGGATTTTAAATTATTGGGAGTGTCCCAATCATATTCAACTTCTGGTTTAGATACTTCTCAGGAGAAGGTCTAAATCTGCTCTCCATTTGCACAATTTGTCAGTATAGACCCATGACAATATAGATGGAATACTTTGAGACACTTTTCACAGCACAGGATATCCCTCCATTCTGACAAACTGCACACCACTCCTTATTGGAACAAACTTTCCTCATCCCTCTAACTTGAAACAGTGAATTCTGGGAGGCATCCAGCCACTCAGATTTTCATTTGAGGGATTTTCCTGAGGATATTCAGATGGATATCCTGTGCTTTCTGGAGCATCTGTGTTAGCACAGTCTCATCAGAAGCAGAGTCCTGATTGCTATTTAAGAGCAGGCTGTGACTGTGCTTCTTGGATAGTTGGTATTTTGAGGACTAGATTCATCTGATTCCTGTTTTAGTATAACAACAGGAAAATCATGATTTTCAGGTGTGCATTGTTTTCTTGTTTTATTAGGATTAGCTCTAACATGACCACTGGGACTATGTGTGTTAAATCAGTTCCTGTTGATTTATTTGAAAAGCCTGAGATTCCTCAGCCCCAGAGCTGGAGACATTAGGTAAACATATTGAGAGACATACACTAGTCAGAGTAACAGGTTCTGCAGTGCCTGGAGATGGTTGTGATGAAGTGGGTGACTGGATGTTTCTGTTTGAGGGTGCCCTTGCCTGGCCATGACATATGCTAGCATTTTTCCTCACAATATTGTCCAGAATAATAGTACTGGGGTCATCAATATCTGAAAGAGAAGGAAGATTATAAGCACTTCCCACTGGTGAGCACAAATTGATTGTAGGTGAACCCGGAGCCTTTATATCATATCCTACTTCAATAGTAATGGTGAGACTGGAAGGGGGACAGGATGTGATATTGGCAGTTGATGGGACAGAAGTCCACTGGTGATCTGCCACTGTGTTGTCTTGTTGAGCCATGAAAGACATCTGCATGGGGTTGGGCTCTATTGCTTGTTGTGGTATATTCTGGTTTGGTAGAATCTCAGTTCATGAGGTTGAGAATGAATAACTTGTCCACTGGGTTTGGGGCTGTTCTTTTGAAATTTTGTCAAACATGGAGTAGACAGCTTTTGCTGCATGTGCTGGAGTGACAATTGGGCTAGGTTGATCTGTGTTGGAAACTTGAAAAACTGATTTGAAAAGAAACCACCTCATGGAAGTGAATTCAGTTCTACAATAAGACTCTGCTTAGGCATTTGTAACTGAATCTCTTTATTCTTCATCACTAAAGAACTTAAATGGATCATATTTTGATATCAGAAACTAGGATCACAGTGGAAAGTGTATTTTTGGCCATTGGTGAAGCATCATGTCTTGCCTTAATTGGTATATAATCAGGCACTTGCTGTATAATAATGCTCTACTGCTGCCATTGGAAAGTTCTGCTTTAGCAAAATGCATGACATGTCACAGCAGCTTAGAGAGTCCAGCCATTTCCATTCATTGATTAAGGTTTCTGCAATGGTCCTTTGCAAAGCCCTCTAGATGATTCAGTAGAACTTCCCTTTGTTTTTATAATTTATTTTTAAAATCAACATAAACACAACAACTTTAATATCCTACTCCACCAGATTTTTTTTAATTTACTTCAATTATTCTGTATTGGATCTGACTTCCTGAGAATTGTATGTTTTTTGTTTTTTTCCATCAGTTTTGTGATTAATGACTTGAACACTTTCTGATTCTGAAAATCTTCTTGATCAATTGATATCTATGCTCTTTATTTTCTAATAGTTGACAATCCTGATACGACAGCTTGTCACATGTCTCATAGTAAAGGTCAGTTGTCTGTTTTTATGACTGCTCACACCAACTGCCACTGGAGAAGCAACCTCCTCTCATAAGCTCTAATGCAAGTCTCTCAGAGTCTTTCAACACACACTCCACAAATCCCATTAGCTGCTGCATTGTCCAAAGCTTGGATGCACCTGGTTAGACTCCACTACTGTACTGCTGCAACCTCAGCAGTGCACTTCACAAAGAAATTATCTATGCTGTGGCTTTCTGCAGGGAATTATGCTGACTAGCATGAAAAACTGGGAGGAGCTGCTGATTACGACCCAGAGGTAGAGATGGCAGCAGGATTTGGGAAGAATCCAACATCCACTCGAAGAGCTCTAGGCAGGCATGGGGCCCAGGCAGGCAGGGCAGAAGCTGTGGGCCTGGCTCTGCATATGCTGGTGGATCTGGTTCAACTGTGCAACAAGTGGAACTGGGCCACCTAGCACTTGCAATCTGAGTCTGGTCCTGCTGACCCTTGGCCTCCTTCATCCTGCTTGGTGCTACCAAGCCCCTCCCTGAAACCCAACTCTGCCCAGGATAACGTCCTCCTCCTCCTCTGTTGAAGCTCCAGAAGGAGAGGGAGGGTGGAAGCCTCCCAAGCCCCAGAGAGCTGCTTCCTGGATGGCACTGTGAAAAGAAGGACTTATATACTTAACTTTTGAATTCATGTCAAATGTTACAAAACTGGCCCTTTAATACCTGTTGAAATGAAGGGACAATAGACAATCACTTGAAAGAAGAAATATGCAAATGGTGAAATGGATTTAAGTAATATATTTTATTAAGCCTAAAAGTCAAATATATTATCATTTCTACCATAAAAGCAGCCACATTTCAAACACTCAGTAATAACATGTACCCAGCAGCTACCATAGTGGACAGAGAAGAAACAGATCATTTTCATCCTGGAAATTTCTTTTGGACAGTGCTTTTCAGCATTTTGAAGGCTATAATTTGATTCATCAGAATCAAAAAGTTATCCCTTCTTCAGCCTGGCCTGGTTATTATGAATTAAATATATGCCCTAAAACTCCAAAAGGACAGAATGAAGAGGTGACAAAATTGCATACACATGGTTATTTCTCAGACAGTAAGAATTTCATTATGGACATAGAAATTGACCATCTTGCTATCTCCTAGACACAATTTGCAGATCTCTGGGGCCATTTATTAAAGTTTTTTAGAACTCACTTCTGAATTCTATGGCTTCAGACTTATGCAAATGAGCTCAGTTCTGGAGTGAAACAGAACCAGTACTAGTTGTTTTTTGTATTGGATAGTTCTCACCTCACATCTTATTCATACTGAGCCACACCGCTTTAAGCCTATCTTATTTTTATTTAAAGAAGATACCGAGTTAAACCTTATGACCTAAAAAGAATATTATCTAGTTAAATGAAAAACTTTATTTTGACTTCCAGTTGTTTTTACCCAGGCATGATTTTTCCCTTTATAATTAATGCCTGGTGAATTTTTTGCCATTTTCAAAACTACAGGAGAAATGCTACAGGCATCTGGTGTGTGGAGTTTAAGGGTGCTGTTAAACATCCTACAGCATGCACCACCCCCCAAAAAAAATCAACCAGCCTTAACTGCCAATACTGCATGTTGAGAGGCCCTGGCTTAAGCTATGCCTATTAAGTGTGTATTAGAGATTTGGAGATTCCTTCTGCATCCTTTACAAATATTAAGGAGTTAATATCTATCCACATAGAATGTGCGTATTCAGTTGCTGAGAAAGGAATAAAACTATACTCATATATAGATCAAGAAAAGTCATGAAACTTTGTCAGAGTGTTCTTTAAAATCCTACTCAGTGGTCACAATTATTTCTACCCAAATTTTTCTCCCTGATTGCAAAAATGTGTCATCAAAAAATTTTTTAAAAAAGATACTCGATATTGCCCTAGACTATGTGTAGCGAAACAGTAAATTTTATTTTTAATAAAAAATATACCAGAAAGCATATCATAAATAAAAAATATTATCTAAAGACCAATAAATCATGTCCTTTATGTTTTACCCAAGACTAAAACTCAAATCCTGATTTAAAAAATATGACTCATCAGCTAATTTCAAAGATATTATCATCCCTTATTAGTCCTGATAGTACATGCATTTTGATTCTGTTAGTGGTCTGACAAAAGTACAAACCTTTCCATTTACAGTAGTTTGTAATGACATACCTCAATTTCAAATGTGACCACAATCTATCATTTCTGGCATTTTGTGATTTTCATATTTTCTTTCATTTGCTTAACAGAGATTTGAAATGTTTGAAAATCCACAAGTATTCACAGTACACATAGTGTGAACCATGAACGTTAAAACTGAGATATGAAATTACAAATATTTGTAATATGATTTCAATATTTCCCTTCCAAATTAAATATCACTAGTCAGAAGAATTTCATTTTTTTTAATGTACAAGCAATTTTGCTTTCTTAAGCTACAGTATGTGTTGTAGATGTTGCATAGGTGAGCCAGGATTATGTATAAAAGGAGAAATATCAGAGAAAATCATCAAGCAAATAAAAAAATCATTATGGTATTTTTATATTAGCATGACAAAGACCAAAAATATTTAACAAATCTCAAATTTCATTGAGGGTTTGTAATACATATATTTAAAATATGTTCAATTTGTGAAGGGTCATTTTGAACTTGTCTTTTAAATCTCAAAAAATTGAAAATAAATATCATTTGGGGCTCCATTTCACTTTCACATTTAAATGAGCAGTAAAACTAGATGACACTAAGGTTTTTTCTTTCTACTTAATGATAAGCAGCATCACCATCCCAGAATCCTCAGGATTGGGGAGTGAAGTATGGACCAGTATTCTATTATAGATCTATTGTGATTCTACCAATGAAAGAAATTGTATCACTGTTGTGGAGGCAGTGGTCACTGGAGGTTCTGAGGGCAGTGAGAGGGAAAAACAGGTATAATACGGGAGCATTTTTGAGACTTGGGAATCATCCTGAATGACACTGCAATGACAGATACAGGCCATTATATAACTTTTTTTTTTTTAGACCAAATAAACATAACTTTATTATGTTCAACAAATACAAAGATAGTGATAAAACTTGATTTGTTTTCCTACCCAAAGGTAGGAAGGTATTATTATTAGTTTGTATATTGAGTTACACTATTATTTCTGAAAGAATTAAAAAAAAATCTTCATTTCATCTTCATTTGGCTAAAACTTCTAAATAGAAATTTGCATTTTTCCCTTTCCTTTATTTGTTGTTGTTTGTTTACTGGTTATTTTTTTTTAATAATAATTCTTTTTAAAAAAGATACTTAGATTACATAAATGTTACACAAATAATAAAGGGATTCCCATATGCCCCACCTCCCACACCTCCCATGACCTCCCACATAAACATCCTTCATTAGTGTGGCACATCACCTGCAAAAGATAAACACATTACATCCTAGGGCTTTGCCGTTAAGCATAGACCATAGTTCACATTGTAGACCACACTCTCCCACACAGTTCTGCATGTTATATGATGATATAAAGTGGCCTATACCTGTCATTGCAATGTCACTCAGGACAATTCCTAAGTCCCAAAAAAGCCCCTTTATGACAACTGATTTTCCCTCTCCCTGCCCCCAGAGCATCCATTGGCCACTGGCTCCACATTAATGTTGTAATTTCTTCCATTGTTTGAATCACAATATGTCTATAATAGAATACCAGTAAGTCCCCTCTAGTCCATAGCTCTTCCCCCAATCCTGTGCAGTGATGGTGGTATAGTCATGAGCAAAGCTGCCTTCCATTATATATCTTGCTATAATTTACAGAATTATATGGGAGAGAGTGTAAACTACAATGTAAACTATTATCCATGCTTAGTGTCAGTGCTCCAAAATGTGTTCACCAATGTCAATGACTGTATCACACTAATGAAGGATGTTATTAATATAAGAAACTGTGGGAGGTGTGGAGCGTGGAGCATATGGAAATACTCTATATTTTTTTAAGTAAAATTTATGTAATCTAAGTACCTTTTTAAAAATTAATAATTAAAGAAAAATTAAATAGCCACAAGTGTAAAAAGTAAAACTAAAAAGCAAAGTGAGAAATCTATTTCATAAGATGGGAATGTAGCATGGACAAATTCCATCCCGTGTTCCTTATACAACACATTTACTTAACAATTATGCTGTTTGTCCATCATCATGGAATTTCAGATTCTGAATATATTAGCTAATGAAGAAAGCCAGACACAAAAGGACAAATACTGTATGATCACATTACTATGGACCAAATATATTGTTTACAATATTGTATGATTCAAAAAAAGAATTATATATATCCAATACATTTAATTGAGAAATCTATGTTTTTATACAACTGTGTTTTCTTTATCCTTTTTAATTGTTTATATTTTCAATTATTAAATATACAAAATAAAGTTTAAAAAAGTTTTTTAAAAAAGTAAGAGAATATATATCATATATTAATGAAGGGTGAATAAAAAGGCTGAAAGTTTTAAATCTTAACAAGGTAAAACATGATCAATGTACTTGTCTAGTTTTTACTATAAATCAATAAAAAAAGTTGTTGAGTATTTGCCAGGAACAATTCTCTTGAGTATGAAATTTCTGACAATGTTATTCATTTTGAAATTAAATTAAAATGTAGAGTCAAATCATTTATGGCTTTTGTCATTGGGAAAAATTTCTTTATTGACAAATCTAAATCAAAATATGATTGAATTAAAGAGGACAGGATATGACACAAAGAGGATAGGGAGGACACTTTATATATAAGCAACTTGCCAGTTGATTTCACTCTAGAAATCTGAGAAGTAGGTAGAAGCCAGAAGAGAATCATGTGAAGAGATGAGTCCAGTTTTATGGAATTTCTTTCTCAATTATCAGATTCCCTTGAGGGCATCGATTAGAGAACAAGGTCTGGAAATCAATTACTTAATTAACTGAGCAAGTGTTGTCTGAAGCCAACTAAATGCCACACACAGTGTGTTTACTTAGGGACATTTGGTCCCCAACTCCAGGAGAAGTAGGTAGAACCTAGATTTTTGGTATTCAGGCAGAAGAAATGAATATTCTTCATTTTCCTTAATCAAATAATATCTTGGGTTACTTTGCCAGACATGAATTGAGTTTCCACCATAGACTTCTTCAATCTCTGAGGTGCTGTTATGGATTTTTGCTGGTCAGATCCCACCAGTTGGAGGACCTAGAGTGTCTCTGAGTCTAAATCAGTATAGTCCAATGGAAAGATAATGTGGCCCAAATATGTAATTTAAATTTTCTAATTGTCATATTAAAGAAATTAAAAAGAAACAAGTCAAATTAAATTTAATAATCTAGATATTATCATATAACTGTCAATCAATTTGAAATATTTGTCAGTCTTGCTCTGTCCCCACCCCTTTATCGAAAGTCTTTGCTAGATCGTTCTAGAACCTCTTTTCAAATTAGGAACAGGCAGCCACCAATGGGAAAGTAGCTAGTACCACAGACAAGCCAATAAGGAGGTTGTATTTCTGGGTTTAAACCTGAGGCGGGCCTCTACTCCTTCAGGTGTGCTGCCCCAGAATGGCTGTTGGTCAGTGGTGGCTTCTAGTCTATGGTTCATCAGGTGCTCCTGAGTTCTGCTTTTAGTAGAGCCAGTGCAGAAACAGAGCCCATTAAAGAAGAAAAATTTCCTTTGAGCCGATTTTGGTGGATACACCCTCTCCAAGCCCAATGAAAACATCTAAATGTGTCCCTGTAGAAGAATATCTGTACCAGGCTTTCTCTGGCTTAATTCTTGCAGTATGTGATTTGGATGCAGAAGATGGAGCTGATCCAAACCTTTCTACTGAATATGTAAAAGATATCTATGTTTATTGGAGACAACTTAAGGAAGAGCAAGTAGTCACACCAAAATACCTACTGGGCTGGGAAGTCACTGGAGACATGAGAACCATCCTAATTGACTGGCTAATGCAGGTTCAAATGAAATTCAGGCTGCTGCAGGAGACCATGTATATGACTGTTTCCATCATTGATTGGTTCATGAAGAATAATTGTGTGCCCAAAACGATGTTGCAGCTGGTTTGTGTCACTGCCTTGTTTATCACAAGGAGATAAAGAAATGCTCCCTCTAGAAATTGGCAACTTTACTTTTGTGGCTGACAATATTTACACTATACACCAGATCAGACAGATTAAAATGAAGATTCTAAGAGCATTAAACTCTGGTCTGGGTCACCCTCTGCCCCTGCACTTGCTTTGGAAAGCATCAAAGATTGGAGAGATTGATGTTGAGCAACATTGGCCAAATACCTGATGGAACTGAGTATGTTGGACTATGATATTGCACACTTTCCTCCTTCTCAGATTGTAGCAAGAGCTTTTTGCTTAGCAGTGAAAATTCTTGATAATGGTGAATGGACATCAACTCTACAGCATTACCTGTCATACACTGAAGAATCCCTTCTTCCTGTTACGCAGCACCTGGCTAAGAATACAGTGAAGGTGAATTGTGGGTTTACAAAGCACATGACTCTCAAGAATAAGTATGCCACCTCTAAGCATGCTAACATCAGCACTCTAGCACAGCCGAATTCTGTAATAGTTAAAATCTAGCCAAGGTGGTGACAAAGGTGTAATTTATGGCCTTGAATTCATGTACTTTAATATTTGCAAATAAAATTGGCATTATGTGATTTCTTTACAAAAAAAAAAAGTAGCCTTACTAAGGTTGTGACAATTTGGGGAAAAAAAGAGAGATTAGGCGAGGAAAGTAAGAGAATTTCATACGTTAATCTACTTGTTAAGAGATGTTGAACATGATGAGAATTAGAAAGGACTACAACATGAGGGACAAAAATGTTTAAGAGATATCCCCTACTTAATTCTTCAATTGATTCTGAAGTTTTGGTGTTATAGAAGTTGACTTCATGCAGGAGGAAATCCCTAAGCTATGGCATCCAATTGCTGGCTATACATTATCTAGATGTGTATGGTGGTTTCTGTTTTTAGATAAGGACACCTAAAGCTTTCCCTTTTCATTCATGAACAAAGGGAAAAAAGTTGATTTGTATTTATGGTGTCCCAGAGCAAGTGTGCTGAGAAAATGTTTTATTTTCTTAAAGGAATTTGGAATTGCTTCATACCAATTAAAGGACTCAATTGGCCCAGGTTTAAGCACTCATTCTTGCTGCCTCCATGCTTGTCTGCACCCTTCTTGAAGGGACTGCAATATTTATTCAAGTAGTCATAGTCTTGATCTTGGATTGACTCAGAGTTCAGGGAGCTAACACTGGTAGTTTCAGAACCTCTTCTTTCATAGTCAAAAAGAAGCAGAGTATCATGGTGAGCAGTGGGGTCACTATCAGCCACCTTCAGATTTTCATCAATAAATTTTCCAATTTCATCAGTATTGGTGTGGCAGGGACCAAACTGGGACACACTAAGAAAGGTTGATGCTACATCATTGTGAGTCACTTCTAGCTGATCACCCAGGTCCTAGTGTGACTGGATCAAGTCAAAATCCATGTCCTCTTCTCCACCTCCTTCTTCTTCAAAGTAATAACTGTTGTCCCAAGTGTCATCTTCTTAGGGCAGTAAGGGCTCTTTGATCACCCTTCTCCTCCAAAGAGTAGAAACAGCAGAATCAGGATTAACAAAGGATTCTTCCAAGAAAGTGCAGAATGGCAGGAACTTGCAATCTTACCTCTGCAATAGGTGTGGTTCTCTTACATTTGTTAATGGCCATTTCACAATCAATACAAAGACTTCTAAGGTAGTCACTGGGTCTTTGTCTGGTTATCTATGAGCTTGAGATTTATTTTGTAGTTGCCCACTTCTAAGTTTTCTTTGGCTTCAGAATGAGAGATTCTTCAGCTGCATCATTGTAGTCAATGATCCAGTTGAGGAAGGACACATATGTTAGTTCTGCAGTGAAGGGAGAAGTACTTGGGGGAAGATCTGGATCACTGATGTTTATTATATGAGGATGTGACTCACTCTGGCAGAAGTACAGTTTTCGAGGTCCAGTATGCAATAATGGTATTCACATCAAGGAGGGTCAGCAGAAGGGGTCCTGTTGCAGCAGTAAGTGACGAACCGTATTAGTAACTATAATGAGATCCTTGGCCATCCTGTTCTTCATATGCTCGAAGTCCTCTTTGTACAACTCAGCCCAAGTGGAAATGGCACCAATGTTGTGATTAGTCTACAGCCAGTTGGCTGATCTGTCCAGATCTGTACATTATATTCTATTCCATAAAGCTGTCTGGGCCCTAGGGAGTGTGGGATACGATTTCCAGACCCACACCAAGGTCTTCAGGCATCTCCACTCTCTTCATGGGGGGATATGATAGCTAGAAAATATACTTACTAAGATTTCCTCACTTAAGAAGCTCTAGATCTTCTAATACCCTTCCCTGAAACTAATTGAACTGGTTTTCTATTAATCTATTTTTAGATGTTTACTCTAAACTATTAACCAGAACTTCTCAGTTCTACTTACACAAATAAGATAATGTCTCATAGCTAAACTAGACAGAATGGTGCCAGGAACACCTTATGACCCAATAAATCTGTATCTTTGCTCAGGGGAAAAAAATTTTTTAAGCTTGATATCCTTGAGTGGTTGGCCAAAAAAGTAGTCAGGAATACCTTGCATGTAGGCTTCCACACAAGAATACTTAAACTATGGTTTATTAGCCTCTGAAACAAAGGACAAATTTGATGCTCTTGAGAAAATGCAAGATAGAGAAAATGCACATACACTTCTCACAAGACTCCTGGAAGCATCACTTGTTTTTTTTGTTTTGTTTTGTTTTTTTTTTAATTTACTTGTTTTTCTGCTCCCCTACCACTTTGCCTATAAAATCCCTAGCTCCCATTTTCATTTTGAACTGGTTTTGGGAAGATTCCCCCAGTTCCTTGCTTGTGTGCTCCCAACATAACACCTTCTCATTGAAAGAGGTTTCTGCTTTGAGGCACAGGATCGGTGGGCCCTTCTGTTGGAAATAGCCAGGCTTATGGTAACAGATTGTAGATGGGGACAAAGAAGGCCACATTCTCCATTTTCACAAATAGAATATTCTGCTTTTTTACCTCTAAATCCAAGTCCTTGGAAATGGATGTGTCTCAAGCAGTGAGAGCCTGCTTCCCACATGGGAGGTCCAAGGTTCAGTTCCCCATGTCTCCTAAAAAAGATAAACAAGAACAAGCAGACACAAGCAGACATCAGAAAACAGACAAACCACCAAGAACGAGCAAACAACAAGCACAAATAAAAGCAGACAATGAGTGAAAACAATGAGAAAACAGAGGAAATGAGCAAATGGAAGAGAGAGCTTTGGGGTGGGGGAATCCAAGCCCTTAGCTCTTTTCAAATTCCCTTCATTGGTTACTGAACACGTGATGACAACAAACTGCTCCTTATTACCATTTAGCATGGAGATTTCTATGCCAGGGTTTTGGGGGCATAAGCATTGGTCATTTTGAGTGTGGCAATTTCAGCATTAACCTTGTTCTCAGGCACCATTCCCTGGTACGTGGTTGGGCTGACAATGGTACTGTTATCGTTGGTGTTGGTGACCTTGATCACAGCTGTTGCTGTTGTGCTTAAGCCTTCCCCTTTAAAGGTGCCTACTTGTACCACCAGGGCATATGTGTGTATGTAATCTCAGTCCAGCCCGATGCTGACCACACTGATGATGCCTGAGCCCCATCTGATGAACATGTTGCTGTGAGGCAACATTGGCTCTTGGGTGATATCAGAATAAGTGATGGCAACATGGCAGGTGTTCACATCTACTTCCTAGGCTGTGGCTGAGACCTGCATCACAGAGGTCCCTGGAAAAGCAACTTCCATGACGATCCCTCAAAGACCTCCTGGGTGAGCTTGGGTTTTTTGTAGTTATGATCCATAATGGTGATCATAATCTCCATTGGTTCCTCAATGGCATTCCTTTTGGAAGACACAGCATGAGACAGAAAATTTACTTGGAAATAGTTTCTGGGTCTAGAGGCTCTGCCATCTTCAGTCACCCTGTTTCTGTTTCAATAATAAATACACTGACAGGAGACATGTCAGTTCCTTGGCCAGTGATGCTGTAGAAAACCACGGTTTCTTTGTCCCTGTTGGATTTTTTCTGAACCAGGTTATTAGGAAATGGGCCATTTTCATTTTCTGGGCAGTTGATGGGAAGGATAACCCAGTCCCTTTTCTGCTTTCTGAGGTAGTTGTGGGAGCTGGGAAATATGAGCTCTTCTGTCTGGGGTCCAGAGAGTTTCATGATGATATTGGTGGTGGTGGTGGTCATAGACAAGAAAACTGGTCTATGGATTATGGTGTTGTAGAGACCATTTAACCATAACCACACTATCTGTGGTCACTTTTAATTAGTTGATCAAAACAGGCTGTTCTTGGTCAACCAGTTCATCCTTCCAAACTCACTGCAGCAGCAGAAGCATGAAACGACTGCTGACTGGAGGGCCCATATCAGGCTGGGTAGGTGCTGAGTGGTGTCAGGTGGGTTTGGGCTGGGCTGGGCTAGACTCTAACAGGACTTCAGCAGACTCACAGGTGCTCTGCAGCTCCTAAAACTACTTCTCCCAATTTTTTATTCACTTGATATATCATAGATTTAATAGAACATATGGTAATTTGTAAATTATGTGTTTTGTTTGCCATTATACATGATGGTGAATATATTATTTTCCAAATTGTACTTAATTTTTTAAAATTATTTTTTTTAGGATATGACAAATTTAACAATACTTTTGGGCTACCAATTGAATCATCTGTATCACTTGTGAAAAGAAATCAAACAAAATAGATTGATATAAAATGGAGTCAAGAGGACATTCAGAAAGACACCCTTATGTAGGTCTCAACCAGCTATCACAAACTGCCAAAAGATGCATAGCCTCAATCAAGATTGTTTCTCAATACTATGAGGACATTTGGAAACCATAAATACATCAAAAGATAAAGAAATCTGTAAACTATCTAACTTGAGCGATATTTTGAACATACCAAATATCCAATAATCACCAACAACTTATGGAATCTCTTTCTTTTTTCTTTAAAAACCCTTAATTGGAAGCTACAAGATGGGACAAATCTGTGCTACCTGAATTGTAAATCTAAGGCCTCCAAATAACTGGTTTTGTTGACTTGCATCTCAGTTTATTTCTCAGTTGACATTATGTGTTGTTAGAGGAGCTAACACTGGGTTAAAGAACAATGACTACAAGAGACCCCTGTACTCTGTCATCTCCCTGATGACCTTGGGTTCCTGTTAATTAGTCTCTCACTTCCAGTCCTTTTTATTTTTGGTTGAAAGTCTGACTTTCCTTTGGGTATCTTTTTGTAAAGGGTATTTGAACCTTGGTTCTTCTGGTTTGGACTGGTAAAAGCAGCCCTTTTATGTATTTGAACTTTTGTACTTTTGGTATAGGGCTGGTGGCAGCTGCTCTTTTGTGTATTTGAACTTCTATTCTTCTGGTTTGGGTTGGTGTCAGCAGTCCTTTTGTTTGCCCTTTTGTTATGGAGGGGTACTATCCTTGTCTGAAGAGCACCTGAAAGGGAATTTAAAAATTTTCCATTTGGTATTGAGCTCTCTTTAGTGGAGAAATGCCTCCGTAACAATCAGTTTGACCTATATTCTGACTATGAGCAATCAATCATTAGAGTGCATACCACCTTTTGGTGAGAAGCCTTGGGTTCCACAAAACAAGACACCCATGATATAATAAGGTGGTTATGGTGTGGTTAGACTGACGCAAGTCTTGCCACCACATTCAAGAAAATTTACACAAATCGAGACCCCTAGTCACAGGTTGGACAACTAGAGTACAGGGTCTTTGCCAGATAAATCAAGTAACTCATGAAAGGCACACTGTAAAACATCACACTTGTCCAAATCCTAACAATTTCTCTCAGGTTTAGTGTTTAGGATTGCTCACCATCTGAACTAAATAAAAAATGGTTTACAATTCCTAGGAACTCTAATGGTGCACTGCCATGTAGCACACAAGCTGGTTTCAAAAAATTATGTTTTTTTCTCTTGTAAAATCTTATCCTGCTGATCCTGGCACAATAGAGAGGATCTCAAATTATAATGGCAACAATGGGAATCTTTTAGTATGTCTAAATAAGCATATTTGCATGCTCAACTAGAAAATGAAGGCTCTAAAACTAGGTAAACTGAATGGGACACTGATTTTAATTGGTACTTGGAAGCTTCCAAATGTATAACTAATTCTAAAACTAATTATTTTATAGAAAAAAAACTAAATTAACAAAGATTAACAAAAATTTATGTAAGCACATTAACATGTTTGAAACATTAGCTGGAACCCAACTCTGAGTATTCAAACCCTCTTTTAAACTCCTTACTCCATTTTCTATTTTCTAGTTCAGCAGTACTTCCCTTCTATAGTGATAAGGTTTACCAATATACTACTGAAGATACAGTAGGTTTTGCAAAATAATTCAATCTTGTCATTCAGATTTATGAAACAGTTAATTTAATTGACTGCTGGTGAAGGTCATGTCAGAATCTAGAGAGACAAACATAATTAGAAAGATTCCTTTAATTACTTTTCAAAATGAAGAGCTAATAACTAAAGAATTTAAGCTAGCTAAAGAAATTCATAAGGTCATACATAAAGTTTTCCCCAAAAATTATTGATTGGAGAAAAATGCAACTGTGTTCCCAGAAACTTGATAATTCCATATATGAATTTTATAATAGGCTAAAAAAAAAACAGTAACAATTCTCAGGTTTTCCATATTAACCTTCTCATAACTCTCAAGAACCTTTTTGGAGATGTCTTCAAGATGTTGGCAGCAGGGCTGCAAGAGCAGTTCCTGTGAGCCCCAGGCTCTGTGGCCTGCAATGGACACTGCCTTTTGAAGTGATTCTTGGGGTCACCGGCACTGGCAAATCCATCTTGGCACAATGCAGCTAGGCCAGTTGCTCAGTGGTGAGATCATCAACGCTGACTCCATGGACCTCTATGAAGATCTAGACAGAATCACCAACAAAGTTTCTGCACAAGAGCAGATTCCGCCAGCACTACATGATAAGCTCTGTGCATCCTCTTGTGACAAATTACATGGTGGTGGACTTCAGGAACAAGGCAACTGCTCTCATTGAAGATATATTTGCCCAAGAAAAAATTTCTATTGTCTTGGAAGGAACCAATTATTACATTGAGTCTCTGCTCTGGAAAATTCTTGGTGATACCAATCCCCAGAAAACAAGTACTGAGAAAGTGATTGACCAGCAAGTAGAATTTGAAAAGGAGGATAGCCATTTCTTCACAAATGCCTAGGTCAGGTGGACCCAGAAATGGCTTCCATGATGCACCCACATGACAAACGTAAAGTATCCAGGAGCTTGCAAGTATTTGAAGAAACAGGAATCTCTCAGAGTGAATTTCTTCATCACCAACATGTAGAGGAAGGTGGTGGTCCTCTTGGAGGCCCTGTGAAGTTCCCTATACCCTGCACCCTCTGGCTTTATGTAACCAGACAGTTCCAGTTGAGCACTTGGATAAGAGGCTGGATGGCATGCTTGCTTCTGGGCTCTTGGAGAAGCTAAGAGATTTTCACAGATGCTATAATCAGAAGAAAGTTGTTGAAAATAGCCAGGAATATCAATGTGGTATCTTCCAGTCAATTGGCTTCAAGGAATTTCATGAGTATCTGACCACCGAGGGAAAATGCACACCAGAGACTAGTAACCAGCTCCTAAAGAAAGGTATTGAAGTTCTGAAACAAGTGATTAAGAGATATGCCTGGAAGTAAAACCAATGAGTTAAAAAACATTTCTTGAGCAGACCTGGTCCCAGCATTCCCCGGTGAATGACCTAGAGGTATCCAATTTCTGAAAGTGGGTGGAGTCTGTTCTTCAATCTGCTCTTGAAATCATCCAAAGCTTCATCCAGGGCCATTAGTCTGCAGCCACCCCAATAAAGATGTTGTACAATAAAGCTGAGAACAAGAGAAGTTATCACATGTGTGACTTCTGTGATCAGATCATCATTGAGGAATGTGAATGGGCAGCACATATACAATCCAAATCCCACTTGCACCAACTGAAGAAAAGAAGAAAATTGGACTCAGATGCTTTGGCCACCTTAGAAAGTCTGGGTATTTCTGCAGAGTATGACAAAGAGATTAAAGAAAAGGGAATCTGTGAAATATTCTCACTGTCCTGATTTTGTGATAATCAGGGTAGGCTAAACATTCACTATATTAGAAAACATGCATATATTCCCCAGACCTAGTGTTTCTCCCTAGGTCTGGTTTTTGGAATGCTGGTGTTAAACTAAGCCTGATTTATTATATGACCATCCTGTATGGGAAAAGACTAACTTTGGTTATCTTTGGTCAACCTTAAGAGATATAGCAGAGGGACAGATGTGGCTCGGATGGTTCAGCATCCATCTCCCATATGGAGGGATCTGGGTTCAGTCCCTGGGATCTCCTGGTAAAATTTTTTAAAAAAGAAAAATATAGAATGCATGTGGGCCACCAGGTCCTGTTCGTGGGTGCACCATCAGGCCCTGTGAGCTACACACCATTTGCAACTGATGAGCACATTTTGGAGCATTGCCACTAAGGATGGATTATAGTTTACATTGTAGTTTAAACTCTCTCCCACTCAATTCTGTAGGTGTGGCAGGATATATAAAATAGCCTCTATCTGGCCTTGCAATGCCACTCAAGACAATTCCAAGTCCCAAAAAGTGCCCCCATATTACACTTCTTTTTTCCTCTCCCTGCCTTCAGCATCTCCAGTGGCCACTGTCTCCACATCAATGATATAATTTCTTCCATTGCTAGAATCACAATAAGTCTACAGTACAATACCAGTAAGTCCACTCTAATCCATATTTTATTCCCCAATCCTGAGGATTCTTGGAAGGTGCTGCCCACTCCACCTCTA
>JAQZBX010007996.1:31714-49216 GCA_029593785.1 Cabassous unicinctus | reverse complement strand
ATTCCTAATTCTGTAAGTCATTCAAACCAGCTAAAGTAGGACCTGCATTAGAATAGGCTCTATCAACCTGAGCTCAAGCAGTTCTCTCTGGAAAAACTCTACCTGTATGCAATAGGTTCAGTAATGACAACCTACAATTAACTAAATCCCTTGAATCTTTGAATATGTGACCTTATTCAAGGGTAAAAGGGAATGGGCAGATGTGAAGTTGTGAATGGTAAAATGAAGAGATTTTCCTGGATTTTCTAGGTGCGCACAATGTAATAAAAAAGTTTCTTATAAGAAAAAATCAGGAGGATCCTGTTGCCAGTAGAACATATGATAAAGGAAGCAACTTCTTGCAGGGATGCAAGGAAGGGATCATGAAAAAAGGAATGCAGATGATCTTTAGGAACTGAAAAAGGCAAGGATGCAGGTTCTTTCCAGAAGCTTCCAAAAAGTACAGAGCCCTGCAAAACCACTGATATCAGGCTTCTGACCTGAAGAAGTTAAGTGAATAAATAGGTTCTGTTTTAAGCAACTAAGTTTGTGGCAATTTTTGAATGCAGTAAATAGGCTGACATTTCTTATGACTTTCTATCTATACTTTTAGAATCTCCTTACTCATCATTAGTAAAGATATGATGGTTTCTTAAGGTTAGGTGCATAGGATTTCTGATCAGTCAAATTTGAGGAACATTTCTGGAAGTTCTTGCTATTCAACTGGAATTTCAGATAATCAGTAATTTAGAAGTAGGGGTAATATAACCCTAGAATATAATAAGTATTCTCAACCCAACTAGAAATGCTAGTCTCCAAAAATGTAATAGATATACAGATAAATATTCCATGTGATAGAAGAAAGAATCAACTTTCTCTAAAAACAAAATGCATTCACAAATATCCATCATATCATTAAATCTACTTGGTTTTCAAGGAAGTAAGACTTGGAAGCTATTGCCAGAGCACTAACAGTCAAAAGTAAACAACCTTAACATGATTCAGATCTTAAAATTAACAGAAATGTAAATTAAAACAGTTATTACAAATATGTTAAAAAATGCAGTGTAAACCTTGGTGTATTGAGTAAAGATTTGGAAAAGAGCAGCACACTATAGAAATCATAAATAGACAAAGTGCAATTTCTAGTACAAAAAATAACATATCTGAAATAAACAACTCTGAGTAGATATAAGATTGGCAGAAGAAAGTGTGAGGGTGTTTGAAAATGTAAGAGGGGAAATTATCCTAATTTAGAATAATATAAAAATATTGATAAATATGCAGAATTTTGTGATCTGTGGTAATATATGAAATAGTCCCATGCATGTGTACTTAAATGCTCTGAAAAAGAGGGAATTTATAAAATAAAAGGTTTGAAGTAATAATGACTGAAAATATTTCAAATGTGGTAAAATACCAAAGTTCTAAGAAGATTAAATATGAAGGAGAAAGTAAACAAATTACAGTTATATATAGGACTTTGAGTATTTCCAATCAGTATTTTTGGTGAAAGAGAGGTGGAAATGTTTGTTTAATATAATATTGCCTGTAACATGTAAACAGTGACCATAATAATAAATGTCTATATATATGCATAGTATGTATGTGAAAAACATATTCATATAAATATTTGTGTATGTGTGTATGTATTCATGTATGGGAGTAATATTCATTTTTATTATTTTTGTAGACTCAGAAAACCTGTAGAATTTTAAAGAAAACAAATTTAATGCAGGATTACTAGGGCAGAACAAAAGTGATACAAACAGAGAGAAGAATGGATAAAAGGAGGCAAGGGATAAAAGGAAACAGAAATAATGCGTCAATTCTCAGACAGTCACACCAAGTTCAAAGATCAGAAGACAGCATAATAGTAATATAAATTCCTCCTAAATTGGTCTATAGGTTCCATATAATTTCTATTATAAAGCTTAATAAGTATTTTATAATTTGTAAACAAGCTTATTCTAAAATTTATATGGCAAAGGAAAGGCAATAGAACAGCCACAATTTGTTTGAAAAGGAAGTACAAAGTGGGAAGAATCACTCTTCTCTATGTTAAGGCTTACTATAAAGTTACAGAAATCAAGATTATAGTAAGAGAGTGAAAAGCCCATGAAAATATCAACCTCATTAGTCTTTAGAGAAATGTAAATTTCCACCACAATACATCCACTACACATCTCTAAGAGAGAATAAAATGGAATAGAGTGATAACACAAAAGACTGGAAAGGATGCAGAGAAAGAGTATCATTTATATCTTCCTTTTAGTGATGGAAAATGATAGAGCCACCCTAGAAAGTAGCTTAGCAGTTCCTTTAAAAACTAAAATTGATTTACCTTTCAACCCAGCAATTGCATTCTTACATATAGAATAGAATCTCACTCAGACAACCTTGCAAACAACCCTGTAACAAATACATGGTGTGGGATGTTGATAGAGGGCTGTTATATGGGAATTCTGCACATGTGCATGATAGTTTTGAAAGTTTACAACTTCTGCTATAAAAATATATTTAAGAAATAATATTAGGGTGGTTGGGGAAAGAATACACCAAATGTAAGTTAAGGACTATAGTTACTACTCAGATTTTGACAATATTCTTTCATAATTTTTAACAAATGTATCAAAATGCAAGGTTTTAGTGGTGGGTTGATGTATGGGACCCTTGTATGATGTTATGCAGGTTTGCTTTGTAAGTTCACAACTTTTACTATACACTTATTGTTTATGTATGGCCATGTAAAAATGATATAAAAATAATCATAATAATAGGGTGTGTTGGGGGAATAATAATTTTGTTAGTAGTAATGTTTTGAGGATGCTCTTTAATCACAGTTTAAAATGTTTCACAACACTGCAAGGTATTGATGGTAGGGTGAGATATGAGAGTCCTGTATGATGTTATGTGTGTTTGTTTTGTAAATTCATAGCTATTATTATACTTATTGTTTTTGTATATTTATGTTTGAGATACACTTTAATAAATTTAAAATAATAAAAAATGTATGTATATACATATATACATAAATAAAATTGTTAGGTGTGTTCTTCTTGTGGAAAACAAACAAACAAACATGACAATACTTATGTTACATATATTCTCAGTCTTTCTTAATCCTTTGGTTCCTCCCCCACAAACCTTATCTGAATATCTTGCATAATTTGCTGGTTTACTTAGTGTAAAAAGACATTTTTATCCATTTGGCGATGGTGTGCTCTGTGAAATGTGCTGTACTGGAAGGGTGAGGGGAAATATGGGAACTGTAAGAAACCACATGTCATTTGGCCACTCACATGATTTGGATTAGTTGCAGTTCCATAAGTGAACATGACATTTGCATATCACTGAGTAGATTTGTGTAACTTTTAATGTCCTTATAACTGCCCATTTTTAAGAAAAATAGTCTAGATTCCCCTATTACTACTTCTATTCTGAGAAAGACCTTCATTTTCCATTCCTTTCTATGCTCTTTAATCTTACTACTTTCTATGTGTCACAAACTATAAAATAGTAGCTATTTAAAAAAGAGTTTCTCATTCCAATTAGTCAGCTCCAAATTATAGTTTCTTTCTATGCTGAATTATTCCCATATCCTACCCCTTTCATATTTTTCTTTCTGAGTTTTTCTCTGAAGTGTAACTTTCCTGGTTCTATCTTGACCAGAGTGTTGATACCAAAGTAATAGACTAGGGGTTCTATTTCTTGGCACTACTGTCATCTTGACCAGACATTTCTTTGTTGTGGAGCAGTGTAGGACGTTTAGTAGCATCCCTAGTCTCTACTTGCTAGATGCCATTAGGAACTCACGTGCCTTCATTGCTAATCATTCTACTTCTTGCAGTTCTCAGTGTTCTTTTCATCTTTTTGGTCCAGCACATTTCATATAGCATACTTTTATTAAATGTTTTGAAAAACTAAATGAGAAACTGATAGACATGCTCTAGGTGGCCTACCAACAGCAGTAGAATAATAACTAAAGAGATAGTAAAATATGCTGGTTTAAAGCATTGAAGCAAAGGAGTCTGGGTTTTGGATCTACCACTTATTGTCTGTATGTAACCCCATGTTATCAGACACTAGGCTGTTTAACAAGTAGTTTTGAAATGAGCAAAGAAAACTTCAATCTTCCAAAAAAAGAGAGAGAGAAATACTAAAGGAAGTTATTCAGGTTGAAAGGAAAACACAGGAGAAAGCAGGTTAGAAGAGAGTGTAGGAATAAAGATTATTGGTAAAAATAACTAAAAAAGATAAAAAGAGGAATAAAAAAAAACACATGACATATATAAACAAAAAGAAACTATGGCTAATGTAATTAATGCCTTGACAGTAATAACATTGAATGTTAATGGATTTAACTCTCCAATCAGGGGACACAGATTGACAGAATGGAAAAGATAATATGACCCATCTATATTCTGTCTACAAGAAACCCACCTTAGACACAGGGATGCAAGGAGGCTGAAAGTGAATTGTTGGAAAACAATTTTACATGCAGTCAATAAAGAAGTACTTGCACAAGCACTTAGGCAAGAAAAAGATATAAACCTCATCCAAATTGGAAAGGACTATGTAAAAAATTCACTATTTGCAGATGACATGATCCTATACAAAGAAAACCCTGAGAAATCTACAGCAGTGTTTCTACAGCTGATAAAAGAGTTCAGGAAAGTGGCAGGATGTAAGATCAACACGCAAAAATCAGTAGCAATTTTGTACACCAATAATGAGCAATCTGAGGAGGAAATTAAGAAAAAATTTGATTTACAATAGCAACTAAAGCAATCAATTATGTAGAAATAAATTTAACTAAAGATGTAAAGGAGTGGTGCATAGAAAACTAATCTACATTGTTAAAGGAAATCAAAGACCTAAATAAATGGAAAAATATTCTCTGTTCATGGGCATGAAAACTAAACATCATTAAGATCTCTGTCCTACCCAAACTGATTTACAGATTTAGTGAAATCCCAATAAAAATGACAACAGCATTTTTTTCACTAAATGGGAATGGCGAACTATGAAATTTCTTTGGAAGAACAAGGAGCCCTGAATAGGCAAAGACATATTGAAAAAGAAAAATGAAATTGGAAGAATCGCATTACCTGACGTTAAAACATATGACAAAGCTACAGTGGTCAAAACTGCATGTTATTGGTACAAGAATAGACATACTGAACAATAGAGCAGAACTGACAGTTCTGATATAGATCCTTGCATATATGGTCAACTGATATTTGACAAGGCCACTAAGCCCATTCAACTGGGAAAGAATGGACTCTTCACCAAATGGTGCTTGGAGAACTGGATATCTATATCCAAAATAATGAGACAATATCTCCATCTAATGCCATATACAAAAATTAACTCAAGATGGATCAAAGATCTAAATATAAGAACCAAGACCATAAAGCTCCTGGAAGATAATATAAGGAAGCATCTACAATATCTTGTAGTAGGAAATGGTTTCATAAACATTACACACAAAGCATGAGCAATGAAAGGAAAAATCCATGAATGGAACCTTCTTAAAACTAAAAACCAATGTTCATAGCAGCATTAATTGCCAAATGTTGGAAGCAATCCAAATGTCCATCAACAGATAATGGATAAGTAAACTGCGATATATACATACAATGGAATATTAATCAGCTGTAAGAAGGAATGCAATATTAACATATGGGATAACATGGATGAATCCTGAAGACCTTATATTGAGTTAAGAAAGCCAGAAACAGAAAGGCAAATATTATATGACCTCACTGATATGAATTAAGCAAATTGAGCAGACTCACAGAGCTAGAATGTGGAAGATAGGTTTTCAAGCAATAGAAATGATGTAGAGGGTGGTGAGCTTATGCCCATATGGGCAAAATCTATGATAATGTGGAATGGTGTAGTTGTGCAGTGAATGAGCATGATGTTGGTATAGTAATGTGATTGGTTTCGGCCATGCTGGTCTGTGAGGGGGAGTAAATTGGGAATGGTAGGGTTGGACTCTCCAGGGAACTGGGTGGAGGGCTGAGGGAATGGGCAGGAATCTCTGGGAATTTGCAGGTCTGTGGTTAAAATTACAATGTTAAGAATGTTCTTTAGGCAAATATGACAGGGGATGGTATCTGGTGTAGGGTGTTGGATGTGGGGGCAGTTCATGGGATAGGGTGCGCCTAGGGCAGGCTTCTCTTGAATATGTAAGGGTTCATTTTGTCATAGTGTGTTATATCTGTGGGTGGAGACCCACACAATAAACAAGAAAATAAGAAAATATCAAACTTCTTTCCTGGGGAGGCCTGCAATATTCTCAATTAGAGGGACAAAATGCCTCGAGAACATAGGTAGTGCCTTATAAAAGAAAACAGACCAATATGTCAAGACCTCAATATTATTGCAAGTAATTATAAATCTTATTCTTCACAAATTGGAACTTAGTGGTTACCATAAGTTCTGAGGGGAGGTGGGTGAAAGAATAGAATAGATGGAATGTAGAGCATTTTTAGGGCATTGCAATTGTTCAGCATGATCTTACAATACAAGGCCACTTCAAATATCATCCAAACCTATAAAAGTATATAATCTAAAATGCAAACCATAATATAAACCATTGACTATGGTTAGTAGCAATGCTCCAATATTTGTACATCAACTATGATAAGTGTAACATTCACATGTAAAATGTTATTAATAAGAGAGAGGGGGAAAGGAGGAGGGTGTTGGGAATATGTGAATCACCTATGTTCTCTGTTTGAATTTTTGTATCCAAAACCTTCTTTGAAGATAAAATAAATTTAAAAAAATAAGACACCAGGGAATATATGGCAGTAAATGTCACTGTACATACAAGACAACAGAAATTACAGTGATTAAAAAGACACAATGTCTAAAAGTTGTTTTATAATTTTTAAATACTTTTTTGTTTTCTTGCTGATTTTTAAAATTTTTATTTCATTTTCTTATTAATTATTTTGTTGGTTTCATATTTGGAGAGGTTTTGGATCACAGAAGGGTCACAACAGTGGCAGGGGAAGATCATTAGTATAGGGTGTCAGTGATGGCAGGATCCATGAGAATGGGTTTACATGGCACATGCCTCTAAGGCATATGAATTTGAAGTCTCCACTGGATATTGTCTCAGTGGGTGGAGATCCACACAATAACCAAAAGAATATTGAGTTCCCATTCAGGGGAGTTCTCCTATATTCTCTAATAGGACAGCAAAAATCACCTGAGTACAAGATCAGTGCCTAGCTAAGGAAGGCAGACCATTAAGCCAGGCCCTTGATATTGATGATTATACTTATGAAACTTTTCTTGTGAAATTGATTCTTTGACTAGTATTATATACTGCTTGGAGTTGCCTCAAGAAAGCCTCCTTATTGCTCAAATATGGTCACTTTTAAGCCAAAATCAGCATATAAACACACTACCTTCCCCCTGGTGTGGGACATGACTCCCAGAGATGAGCATCACTGGCACTGAGGGATTATTATCAAGCACCAACTAGAAATGCATCTGGAAAATGGCCTTGACCAAAAAGGGGAAATGGTAAATACAAATTAATTATTAAAGCTGAGTGATTTCCAAGTGAGTCAGGAGCTCATTCCAGAGATTCTGCTTATGCAAATCTCAGCAAGATCTCCTTGACTGCCACAGCAAACAGTACTATAAATAGTGGGGCTCCTGAGGGATCTAGAGACATCCAGAAATTATAAGCAGTGATCTCAGAAATTCAGCACCACATCAATAGGCCTTACTTTGGAATTCATGCTTTCCAGCTTAACAGAGTTTAACTCATTTATAGGTTCACTTCACATGGCTCTTCTGCCCCTTTGATTTGAACGTATAATTAGCACTACACTCAATAAATATATATCCCAGAGACCTAAATCTTTGGTGTGGCCATTTGCCAATTGCAATCTGAATTACAGCAGAGATGCCACACTTATTCTCCAGTTCATTGGACTCATCCAGGACTACAAACAAAGAGATGATGATAGACTACACCCATTCTAAGGAACAGAGAGTGTCTGAAACTGCAAGTAAGATAATTCTATCCATCTGCCCCCATGGGATATAACCTCCCACTCAATTAGAAGCAGAAAGGGCATCACTATTCCCAAATCCTCAAGATTAGAGAATGAAAAATGGACTCAAGTAGACTTATTATTATTCTACTATAGATTTTTATTATTCGAGCAATGGAAAAACTCTTAGCATTGATATAAAATGAGTGCCCATAATAGGTTCTAACAGATGGGAGAGGAAAGAATAGGTGTAAATTGGGGGCATTTTAGGAATGTTGCATTTGTTCTGCAAGACATTGCAGTGACAGATACAGACCATTGTATATTTTGTCATAACTTACAAAATTGTGTGGTACAGAGTGTAAAATATAATGTAAACTCTAGTCCATGGTTCGGAGCAATTTTTCAATATGTGTTCATCAATTGTAACAAATGTACCACATTATTGAAGGATATTGTTAATGTGTGAAAGTGTGGGAAGGGGAGGGAGTGGGGCATATAGGAATCTCTTATATTTTTTATGTAACATTTATATAATCTAAAGTCTTTAAAAAAATAGTTTAAAAAATTTCAGTATGTCAGTCAATAATAAACTACTCACCTCCCATCATGGAAGGATGCATCCCTTCATAGCTCTTCTCTCTCAAACCAAGGATAAAAAAAGTGTCATGAACAGTGCATGACATAGTCCAGATTGTTGGAAAAATCTGTTTTTAGAGACAAGGAAAGACATCATATATTTATAAACAGGGCAATTCACCCAGATGAAATAATCATAACTATATATACATCTAACCAGTATGTCCCATGATACGTGAAATAAACATTGTCAAAACAGAGCGGAGAAATATATATGTATGCAATAATAGTTAGAGACTTTTATACATCACTCCCAGATCAATAAAGAAACAGAGAGCTTGAATAATACGATAAGTGAACGAAACTTAACAGACAAATGCAGAACATTGCACCCCATATCAGCAGAATATATATTCTTCTCAAGTGCTCATGGGTCTTTCCCCAGGATAGACCATATATTGTGTCACAAAGCAGATCTCCATAAATTCAACAGGATCGAAATTATACAAAGCATTTAGTCTGATCATAATGGATAAAGTGGAAAATCAACAAAAGGCAAAAAAATGGGAAAATTCACAAATATATGGAGATCAAACAAGACAAAAATTCACAAATATATGGAGATCAAACAATACAATCTTAAATGATAAGTGGGTCAAAGAAAAATTTTTGATTAAAATCAATCAATATCTTGAGACGAATATAAATGTGAGCACACATATCAGAACCTATGGGATGCAGCAAAGGCAGTGCATAGAGGGAAATTTATAGCCCTCAATGCTTACATTAAAACAGAAGAAAGATCTAAAATTAATGGCTTAACTACACTGATGGAGGAACTAGAAAAAGAAAAAGCAAACTATTCCCAAAGCAAGTACAAGAAATGAAATAACAAAAATCTGACAGAAATAAATGAAATTTAGAACACCACCACCAAACAAAATAGCAAGATAGTATGGGCAAAACCAAAATTTGCTTCTGTGAGATTAACAAAATTGGCAAATGCTTTGCCAAACTGATGAAGAAAAAAAAAATAGAAAAGATGCAAATAAATAAAATGAAAATCTGGGCATTAGTACTGACCCCAACTACAGAAATAAAAAGATCATAAGTGTATACTATGAACAACTGTACAACAAATAAATAGGCAATATAGATGAAATGGAAAAATTCCTAGGAACGTATAATGACTCTAGAAGAAAAAGAAGACCTCAACAAACAACCTCAAATAAAGAGATTGAAACTGTCATAAGATATCTCCCTAAAGTGAAAAAGGCAACACCACATAGTTTCACAGGTAAGTTCTACAATGCATTCAAAGAAGAGTTAATACCAATCTTATTCAAGCTCTTCCAAAGAACTGAACAAGAAAGAACACTACCATACTTGATCTATGAAGCCAGTATCACCCTAACACCAAAACCAGGTAAAGATATTATGAGAAAATAACATTACAGTCACATTTCCGTAATGAATACAGAAGTAAAAACCCTCAACAAAATACTTGCTATTCGAATCCAACAACACATTAAAAGAATTATTCATCATGTTAAAGTGGGTTTTATACCAGATATTCAAGAGTGGTTTAACAAAAGAAAATCAATCTTCATAAAAAAGCACATTAATAAATCAAAGAAGAAAAATCAGATGACCCTCTCAATTAACACAGAAAAGACATTGGGTGAAATAAAGCAACCTTTCTTGATAAAAAAAATTATAAAAGGTAGGAACTGAGGGAAACTTTCTCAACAAGTTAAAAGCCATGTATGAAAAACCCACAGCTAACATTGTACTCAAAGACTGAAAGATTTCCCGTTGAGATCAGGGAGAAGACAAGGTTGCCCACTGCCACCACTGTTGTTCAATATAGTGCTAGAGGTTCTAGTTAGAGCAATCAGGCAAGGAAAAGAAATAAAAAAAAAACATTCAAACTTGAAAGAAAGAAGTAAAATTTTGCTCATCGCAGTTAATATGATCCTTTACCTAGAAAGTCCCAAAAAATTACAACGAAGCTACTAAAGCTAACAAACGAATTCATGAGATTGTCAGGATACAAGAGCAATATGCAAAAATCATTGGTGTTTATATACACTAGTAACTTACAATCTGAGAAGGAAGTCAGGAAAAAATTCCGTTTAAAATAGTGACTAAAAGAATCAAATATTTAGGAATAAACTTAACCAAAGATGTAAAGCAATTGTATTAAGAAAACTAAAAAGCATTGCCAAAGAAAAATTAAAAAACCTAAATAATTAGAAAATCTCCCATGCTCATAGAGTGGAAGACTAAATATCATTAAGTTGTCAGTTCTACCCATTTTCATATACAGGTTCAATGTAATCCATTAAAAATTTTACCATTGTTTTTTTTAACAAATGGAAAACACAATTATCAAAATTATTTGGAAGGGTAAGAGACCCTGAATACCCAAAAACGTCTTTAAAAAGAAATGCAATATTGTAAATTCTCACTGCTTTACTTTAAATCATATTACCAAGCCACATTGTTAAAAACACCATGATACTGGCATAAAGATAGACAATGGACACATGGAACCAAACTGACATTTCAGAAACAGACCCTCATATCTATGGTCAAGTGACTGGGAAAGAACCGTCTTTTCAAGAAATGTAGCTGGGTGAACTGGAATCCATGGCCAGAAAAAGTTAGAGGAACCCTTTCTCATACAGTGTTCAAAAATTAACTGAAAACGGATTAAGGAACTAAATATAAAAGCTATAACCATAAAGCTCCTAGAAGTAAACATAGGAGAATATCTTCAACACCTGGTAGTAGGTCGTTCATTCCTAAACCTTACATTGAAAGCACAAACAAAACAATAAGTGCTGGAGAGGATGTGGAGAAATAGGAACACTCTTTCACTGTTGGTGGGATTCCAAAATTGTGCAACCACTGTGGACAACAGTTTGGCAGTTCCTCATTTTTAATATAAACAAAATGTAAATACAATAGAATACTATCCTGCTATAAGAAGAAATGAAAGTGGGTCATATATGATTAAATGGAGGAATCTGAAGACATTATGCTAAGTGAAGTGAGCCAGAAACAAAAGGATAAATATTGTATGGTCTCACTAATATAAACTAAATACAACATAGAATGCATGGAGTTAACACCTAGAGTATAAGTTATTAGGAGAAAAGAGTAGTGCTGGTGAAGGAGTACTAATGCTTAATGTATGCAGACGTTTTAAGTAACTTGATTGCAAATGTGCAGAAATGGTTAGAGTGGATGGTAACACATTATAGTGAGTAGCAGCTGGTTTGTAATTGGGATTTGGCTGAAAAGGGTAGTCTAGGGATGTAAATGTCAATTGAAAGAAAGCTAGAGGATATTGGAGGGAGTGAATAACACAGTGAACCCAGAGTTGAATGAAAATTGTGGTTAATAGTATAAATGCAAGAATGTCCTTCTGTGAATGAGAAATGATGTACTTTATGTTGCAGTGTGGTTGGAATGTGGAGAAGCTTGGGAAAAATGCAGTTAATGTAAACTGTGGACTATAGTTAACAGGAATACTGTAATTTTCTTGCACAAGTGCCAAGGAATTACTGTGTTCATAATGTGGGTTATGAAAAGATATGTGAAATGTACATTATACATGATAGCTAATGGTAATGGTCTGATGATATTATCTCATAATTCTTAACAAATATTCCACAGTGGTGTGGTGGGTGTGATGTTTTGGTGAAAGATCATTGTATAGGAATTCTACACATGTGCATGATTGCTTTGTGGTTTCACAACTTCTGTAATAAAAATATTTTTTAAAATGAAAAATAAAAAAACAATTCATCAAAATTCAGACTATCCTTCTATTAAAAAGATAATGTTTGGAGAATGAGAAGACGCTCCACAAAATGGGAAAATATTTGTGAATCACATGCCTGACAAAAGATTTGTAACAAGACTCATTAATAAGTTACATCAAAACCAAAGCATGAAATTGTGGGAATATGGTCGCCGGGCCAGACAAATAAGGCTCAGCTCTCACTAAAACAACAGAGAAAGAGATGAAGGCTGCCTTGGGCACCTATTTTGGGGAATGGCAGACCAGGACACTGCTTCAGAGCACCCAGGAGAGTGAGGGACAGAGAGATGAAGAAATCAAAACAGCTAATTGTGAGTTTTAAATAAATTTTTAAATGATTTATTGAAGTATATCATTCAAACATGAACATACATAAACTATAAGTGTTCAGTAAACTTCATGATCTTACAAAACAAACATGCATAACATCATACAGGACTCCCACACATCACCCCCCCACAAACATCCTGCATTGTGAAACATTTGTTAACATATAATGAAAGAACATAGTCAAAGTATTACTACTAAATATAGTCTGAATCTTCCTCCCCTATACATTTTTTTAAGGATTATTGAACCTCCTGGCTGCTGGGAAGGCCTCCCCTCCCCCACTCCCGAGATATTAAGGAAGGGCAAAACTCCTGGTGAATTACATTGAGACAAATAGCATAGGTGGAGCCACTAACTCCCAGCTCTGAATAGGGTGTGAGGGCAGATTCCCTGGGCGGAAAAGGGGTCTGGGAGGGTAGAGAGTGTTTGCTTTGTGTTGAATTTGGCCAGCTGAGTCCCTCTTGTATATCAGAAGGGATGCCAACTAAACAGGGAGTGTGGAGGGGGATCTCCTCAAGCAGAGTGTCATGTCCTGTCCCCCATGTACAGAGACAAAGTAGATCAGAGAAGAGGCAGGGACAGACAGAAGACTAATCAGAAGGACTCTAGCAAACTGCAAGGAATCTAACCTTCCTGAAGAAAAGGGGATGTACAGACTTCTGAAAGGCTAAGTAAACTAAGGAGACAGGTTAGCTCAGTGGAAGA
The DNA here is from genome assembly GCA_029593785.1 of Cabassous unicinctus. Lineage (NCBI taxonomy): Eukaryota > Metazoa > Chordata > Mammalia > Cingulata > Chlamyphoridae > Cabassous > Cabassous unicinctus. Next base: position 35,764 of record JAQZBX010007996.1, on the reverse strand, counting down.
AATCCTGCCTTGCATATACATGGTCCCCGGTAAAATTCCCAGCTCTTCTTAGAGAAGTGATCCACCGTGTTATCAGGCATCCAGATGAAACTTTATGACAGGGAATTTATAGACATTCTCTTTGTAATAGGTTTTCTTGGACCTCTTATACACAAAAAAATGTTCCTTTTTGTATTTTCCTTATTTTAGTCACTAAACCTGGTTCAAAACCTGCAGAACGCAGGCTGCAGGGTGCTTGATTGATGAACACCAACAGTCTGAGAAGATCATTAGGGTCTAAGAGTGAAGGCTGTTTTTCCATGTTTATTTTTTGTTGTTGTTGTTCTTATTTTTCTCTCTCTCTTTTTTTTTAATGAGTTGCTATTGTCTTGTTTCTTGTTTGTTGTGTTTCCTCTTCCTTTGTTTCGCTGTTTCTGTTTTGTTTTGCTTTGCTTACCAATTTTCTCTAACTATGCTATTCCTTTTCTCTCCTTCAACATTCTATCTTCTGTTTTCTATTGCTGTTTATTCATTCTACCTTTTTTGTTTTTATTTATCTCTCTATCATTTTCTCTCTGTTTTTTCCTTCTTTTCTACTTTTCTTCTTTCTCTCTTTTCATTTTTCTTTTCCTCTCTTCTCATCATTCCAGACTTTTAATACATTCTATACATTTTTCACTGGTCTGTGTCTTGTTTCATTGTTTCAATTACACTATTCAAATCTTATTCATCTGTACTGCTTAATTGTGTTAAATTTTCATTTTCCTAGGTCTTATATAGCTCCACTGCTAGCTTTTACTATTATTATTACTATTATTCTTTTTATCTTCCTATCTTTTTTAGTTACTCTAGTCCTAATTTTTTTTCCAAGGGAACATAAACAACAGCAAGGAAATAGAATAAGAGGATAAAATATGAAAGTGAAACTATATTACACACAAAAAACAACAGCAAAATAAAACACTACAGTACAGAGAGAAGCTAATCAGCTGAATAAAGCCAACAAGATAAACAGATGCCTAGACACTATAAAAAATATTACAAGCAATACTAAGAAACAGGAAGACATGGCCAAATCCAATGACAAACAAAAAACCTGGAGAAGATGGAGAATATGGAACAGCTAATCAGAGATGTCCAAACAAATATCATGAATGAACCCAGTGAAGTAAAGGAAGACATTAAGGATATTAAGAAGACACTGGGAGAACACATTGAAGAAATCGTAAACATAGATAAAAAGATAATGGTTATGATGGCAATGAATGGCACAATGCAAAAATCAGAAATACACTGAAAGCACATAACAGCAGATTTGAAGAGGCAGAGGAAAGAATCAGTGATGTGAATGAAGACAGTATATCTGAAATAAAAAAGAGAGTAGAACAGATAGATAAAAAGATAGAAAAAACTCAGTAGGGATTTAGGGATTTGAATGACAACATGAAACACTCAAACATATGCATTGTAGGCATCCCAGAAGGAGAAGAGAAGGTAAAGAGAGCAGAAGGTTGTTGAAGGAAATAATGGCTGAAAACTTCCCAACCCTATTGAAAGAGATGGACGTACATGTTGAGGAAGTACCCCAAACAATATAAATCCTAACAGGCCTACAGGAAGACATATATTTGTCAAAATATGCAATGCTCAAGACAAAGAGAAAATACTCAAGGTAGAAAGAGAAAAGAGATCCATCACATACAAGGAAATCTCGATAAAATTAAGTGTTGATTTCTCATCTGAAACCATGGAGGCCAGAATGCAGTGGTATGACATAGTTAAGGTACTAAAAGAAAAAACTTCCAACAAAGAATTCTCTGTCCATCACAGGGGTTGTTCAAATATGAGGGAGTGTTCAAATTATTCACAGATAAACAGAAATTAAGAGAATATGTCAGTAAAAACTTGACTTTCAAGAAATACTAAAGGGAGTTCTGGAGGTCCAAAGGAAAAAACAGAAAAGAGAGAGTTCGAGGATAATGTAAGAACAACTAAAATGATAAAAAGAAAAATAAAAACAACCTATGGCATACATAAACCCAAAGTAAATATGGCTAATGTAATAAGTCCTTGCAGTAATAATATTGAATGTAATGGATTAAACTCACCAATCAAGAGACACAGATTGGCAGATGGATAAGGAAATATGACCCATCTATATGCTGTCTACAAGAAACCCACCTCAGACCCAGGGGTGCAAGGAGACTGAAAATAAATGGTTGGAAAACAAATGTACAAACAAACAATAACCAAAAAGGGGTGGGAGTAGCTATACTAATATAGGACAAAATGGACTTTAAATGCAAAACTATTGTAATAGTCAAAGAAGGCACTGTATATTAATAAAAGGGACAATCTATCAAGAAAAAAGAACAATCATAAATATTTATGCACCTAACCAGGGCACCTAAAAATACATGAGTCAAACACTGGAAAAAATAAGTGAAGAAGTAGATGTCTCCAAAATTATATTCTGGGAATTTAATACACCATTATCACCTTTAGACAGAACATCTCAAAAGAGAATCAATAAAGAAACAAAGACATTGAATAATACATTAAAATATCTGGACCTGATTGACGTATACAGAACATTTCACCCAAATACAGTGGGCTATACATTCTTTTTTGAATGCACATGGATCATTCACTAGGATAGACCACATCCTAGGCCACAGAACAACTCTCAATGAATTCAGAAAGATTGACTTTTTACAAAGTAATGTCTCTAACAGAAAGAAATGGAGCTGCAAATCAGTAAAAGGCAGAGAACCAACTTAGACATAAAAATATGGAAGTTAAACAACATACTCTTAGACAAACAGTGAGTCAAGGAAGAAATTTTAAATGAAATCAGTAATTACCTTGAAATGACAGAAAATGATAACACAATGTATCAGAACTTATGGGATGTAGGAAATGCTGTCCTGAGAAGGAAATTCATAGTCATAAATGACTATATTAAAAAAGAAGAAAAAGCTAAAGTCAAAGACCTTCCTGCACACCAGGAGGAATTAGAAAAAGAACAACAAATTACCCAAAAGGAAACAGAAAGAAGGAAATAGCAAAGATTAAGAAAGAGCTAAATGAAACTGAAAATTAGAAAGCACTACAAAAAATAAACAAAACCAAAAGCTGGATCTTTGAGCAAATTAATAAACTTGACAAACCCTTAGCTAGACTAACAAAGAAAAAAGGAGATATGAACCAAATATATAAAATAAGAAACAAAAAGGGGATATCACTGCTGACCACACAAAATACAGAGTAACATAAGAGGATGCTTTGAAAAGTTTTATGCCACGAAGATGGATAATTTGGAGGAAATGGATAAATTTCTAGAAACATTAAAGTAGCCTACATTGAGGAAAGAAGAAATTGATGAACTCTACAGATGAATCACAAGTAACGAGAAATAATTAGTCATCAAAAACCTCCCAACTAAGAAGAGGCCAGGACCAGATGGCTTCACAGGTGAATTATAGCAAATATTCCAGAAAGAACTAACACCAATCCTGCTTAAAATCTTCTAAAAAATAGGAGTGGTAGGAACATTGGCTAACTAATTCTATGATTCCAGATCACCCTAATACCAAAACCAAACAAAGATGCCATGAGAAAGGAAAAGTATAGACCAATCTCTCTAATGAACTTAGATGCCAAAATCCTAAACAAATTTTGCTAATCTTATTCAATAACACATCAAATGAATTATACACCATGACCAAGTGTGTTTTATACCTGATATATAAGGATGGCTCAGCGTAAAATCAAATAATGTAATACACCACATAAACAGACTGAAAGAAAAAAACATCACATCATCATCTCCATAGATGCAGAAAAAGCATTCGACAAAATACATCACCCTTTCCAGATTAAAAAAAAAAATCTTTAAAACCTAGGAATAGAAGGAAACTTCCTCAATATGATAAAGTGTATATATGAAAACCAACACCTAACATCATATGCAATGGTGAAATCCTGAAAGCTTTCCCTCTGAGATCTGGAACAAGACAAGGTTGCCCACTGTCACTACTCTTTTTTTTTTTTTTTAACAATTTTTAAAGA